>VDFB02085946.1:0-22645 GCA_007258455.2 Sequoia sempervirens
AAAGACTAATTTAAAAATCATACTTATATTTTTAGAATTGATTTTTTTTTTAATTTTTTTTATGTCTTATATTTATTTCTAATCCCTTTCGAGTCTAACCACAACTCGCTCCACCTACTATAAACTGGAAAGAAGAATCCCAAATCCTGAAAATATAAGAATGTGAAGCCAAACTGTAAGAAACTAAAAAACTGAATGTCTGAATGCTCATAGAATTTCTTTGTCTTCTCTGTTTCAAGACTCAAAAAAAGAAATTTCAAATTGAAAAGAAATGGCATTGCAGCAATAACGGCCTGTGAAAGGATAGATCGATTTAATTAGGACAATGGTGGGCGGTCGCTTATAATAATGTATAGTTTGTATGTGCACGGGCTTTTGGTGTGGGGTGTGGGCAGGTGTGTGTCCACGCTGTACAGTTACAACTGTTTGCCTATCTCCGCGGCAATGTAATTTTTTGTGGTCACTTTTCGAATTCAGACATCCCTGACCCTGGCGCTGACAAACTGCAGCGAGCAAGTTTGAGAGAGGTTTCAAGTTTTAAGACCGCCGTAAACTAGCATTTATCCAAATGGATATTGTAAACTTGCATTTATTAAAGAAACGAAAAAAAATATAACTGTATTGTTACATTGAATAATTTATTGTGGAAGAGGGAAGAATTGGAACGGTTCGCGGAATGATGCATCCGTCAGAGGATAAAAACTGGGTTTACTATGGTACACACAGTAAGTGTAAGGGCTGAGAGGAAAGAGGAACTCAGAGGGTGGCGTTGGCCGTGTTCCAGAATCCTCTGCCGCTTGTGGCGGAGGGCGATTTGGCGGTGTCAAACCAGGACCAATACGATGCATTGAAGGGCGCAGGAGAGAGGGGAGGATGCTGTGGGCGGGGAGTGAATGGCCCTGCAGAGCCGCGCCACATGTCCAAGCATTTCACCACTACCTCGCCGAACAGATTCTCCGGCTCGCAAATTCCGCGGTACACCTTCTCGATGTCTTCTCCGGGGCTCCTCGTCTTGGCCCCGCTCAGCAGCTCCGTTCCCAGTTGGGATCTGACGAATTTATAGATGGGGTAAGTTCTGCATTTCTTTATTCTGTTGGGGATTGGAAAGTCTCCTGCGTCGAATCTGTCCCGGGCTGCGGGGACCTCTTTGTCTAGCCGAGCTTTCAACTCCTTTTGGAAGATGGGAATCCTGCGGAAGAGCAGTGGCGTTCCGAGCTGGCGGTCGTCCTCCTCGACCGGGCACTGGAGGGCGCTGTCGACGAGAACTTCCCGTAGCTGAAGCATGAGTGCGTAGGAAGGGTTGGAGGGATCATCGATGTAAGAGAAGGGCGGCTGATGGTCGACCACCTGCAAGAGCTCCTTCTCGCAGAAGCGCGTGGGAAGCAGGGCTCCATCTTCCCCGGTGGTGAGGGTTTTCCTGGCCGTCTCTAACACCACGTGCTTCACGACGGCTCGCATGTTCTCCTCCAAGTGGCGGAGGTCGACGGCCTGGCAGAGCGCCACCAGATAAGTGGCAGACATGAGCTTCAGTATTTGGACGGCCTCTGCCATCTTCCTGGCGGAAATGAGGCCTAGGGAGTTTACGTCCTGGTTGTGTTGCTCGGCGCTCTGCACGCGAGTGGTGACGGGAGAGGCCAGATACTGCAGCTCCGAAGTGTAGGAGGCCATGGCGATCTCGGCACCCTTGAAGCCGTAGTCCAGGCTTGGATTGGGCCCTCCGCTCAGATTGGAAGGCAGGCCGTTGTTGTAGTAGTCGCACACCAGCTCAGAGAACTGCGCAAACATGAGCTTCCCGACGGCCGCCAAGGCAATTCTGGTGTTGTCCATGGACACTCCAATAGGCGTGCCCTGGAAGTTGCCGCCGTGGAGGGCCATGTCACGCGCCACGTCGATCAAGGGGTTGTCGTTGACGGAGTTGATCTCCCGCTCGATGGAGTGTGTGGCCATGCGAATGACTTCGATCTGCGGGCCCAGCCACTGCGGGGACGTCCGTAGAGCGTAACGGTCTTGCTTGGGCTTGCTGAGCGGATCCGTCTCCTGCACCCGCCTCGCCTCCTTGACGTAGTCGCTGCCGTCCAGAAGATATTCCATCACCGCCGCTGCCTCAATCTGACCCGGGTGGTGCTTCAACTCATGCGTCAGAGGGTCTGTGAACTCGGGCTTGCCCTGCATAACCTCGCAGAAGAGGGCTGACAGAATCTCCGCCAGGACGGCCAGCACGTTGGCGTCGAAGCAGACGGAGGCCGCCACTGCCGAGCCGACCGCAGTGCCGTTGACGAGTGCCAGGCCCTCCTTGGGCTGCAACTCGAAGGGTCCTCCAGTAATGCCCGCTCTCTTGAGCGCTTCCAAGGCGTCCACTTCCTCGCCCTCACTCGTCACTGCTCTGGAATTCGGGCGCCCCGTCAGCAACCCGGCAATGTAGGAGAGAGGCACGAGATCTCCGGAGGCCGTGATTGTTCCTCTGAGAGGCACTTTGGGAGTAATGTTACAGTCCACGAGCTTCCGCAGGCCCTCCAGTACTTCCCAGCGGATGCCGGAGTAGCCCTGCATTAAGGTGTTAGCTCGGACGAGCATGGCAGCCTTGGTGTACTCGCACGGCAGCTGCAGCCCCTCCTCCTTCCCCAACACGCCCGCATTCAAAAATCGGATGAGCTCGCGCTGCAGATCCACCGCCTTGTTCGTCCGGCGGTGAGAGGTGGCTCCGAACCCTGTTGTCACCCCGTATGTGTCCGTTCCTTTCGCTATGTTGTTCGCCACCCATCTCGCACTCTCCTCCACTCTTGCTTTCGCGCTGGCCTCGTCCAACTCCACCTTCACTTCCCCTCTCCGAGTCACGGCCGTCACCTGACCCACGGTTAGGGTGGTGCCTCGTAGCACCACCTTGGGCGCTTGGTAAAATTGTCGAATCATCCTTCTCACTTCATCCACGTGGCTGCATTCCATGGCCTGCGCTGCCCTCTTCCAGTGAGGCGGATTGCTTACGTGCCCCACCCCTTCCACGTGGATGGGGTTCACCCCGCCCACCGGCAGAGGCAGAGTCGGCGGGCGGCATATCTCCCTCGCGCTCACACCGGTACCATTGCCCTCAGACATCTCGCTTCCCGCGCTCTAACTCAAACTGCAAAAAGCAAGGTCGATGAAGAAATGTTTGGGAATGACTCTTTGCTAGACTGCAATCTCCCGGGAAAGATTCAGAGTTTTGCAGTGAATACATTGATTGTTGTGGCGTGCTATTTATGGGAATCGGGAGTGGAAGGGAGAAAATGTAGGCGGCGTCAGCAGTCAAAGTCGAGGCAAATATAGAATATGGTTGGTGTGAGGAAGAGTCCCGGAGGCCTCCGACATGTTTTGGTTGACGAAATCTGATGGGCGGGTCTAACGTCAAATTTCCACTGAAAATTTGAGGTTTCGGTTGCTATTTGTCCGTAGCTTCACCAAACAAACGTATATATTTTTCATTTGCTTATTTTCAATCTTATCTTGAAAATATCTCCCATGCGCACATTCAAGAAAGTGGGCTTGAAATGATGACTCAATTGAATATAGTACCTACTACAACCAGCATTATTCATTTCAAGTGGAAGGCCCTAATTCTTCCACCACGACTACGGCTGTGTCTATTTATATATCTTAAGAGGCGTATATTTTTTTAATGCTAATATTTTAATTTATATATATATATATATATATATATATATACACACGATAATATATCTAGTATATTTTATATAAATTATATTTAAAATATGTATGTTAGTTTATAGTTACAACATACCAGTTACTATATAAACAATAATTTATTATTAATATTAGTAAAATATTATTATTATATTATTATTCTTAATATATTTAAATTATGTATATTATGTATATTATCAATATTAGAAATATTGTATTAATATTATTATTTTAAAATAATTATATTATTCATATATATAATTTAATATTTTTTATATTAAATTATTCTTATTATTTTATTATTATTAAATCTATAATTATAGTATTTTAATTACTATTTTTTTTATTTATATTATTTTAATATTAGTATTATATTTTTATTATCTTGTTATTATTAATATAATATTAGTAGTAGAGTTGGCTTGGGTAGTGGGTTTGCTCCCCATTGGTCTCGGGTTTGACTCCGCTCTCGGCTTTAAGAGGTGGGACTTCTTGTGGGTGGGGGATCTCACCCGCAAGGGACTTGTCTTGCCCTAGCTCACCTCAAGTACCGAAGGTAAGGGTTGTTGAGCTGTTGGGTTGAGTCGCGGAGACACCCTTGTAGTATATATATATCATTATTGTTATTATTATATCATTATTGTTGTTATTATTGTGCAGATTTCAAATGGAAGCTACTCTAAAACAAGGGAAAGCCTGCAATAGTCAATGTTAATATTGGTTACAAGTTACATTATGTTTTATATTAAGAGGAGGTCTATGTGTTCACTTATAACTGTAGAAGGTAGGTTTGCAAGAAATTGATCTGCAACTTAATGTTGTGTTTTGTCATGTTTAAATTTTTGTGACTGTTTCAATGTGTTTTAAATTTTTGGTTCCTTAGTTATCAAAAAGCATACTTCAAAAGTTGAATATGTTTGATTTCCTAGGTGGATTTTTTTTGTGATGCTAGGGACCACAGTTAAGGGTGTTGTCGATGATTTGGATATGCTAATATGGACACTCGAAGAAACAAGACTTACCCAGAAACAAGACTTACCCAAGATAGATTATATTCATTGTGATGGAGCTCTATTTGAGTATGTTCAATATGTTTGTTTAGATGTTCATACTGATAATTTTTCCATAAATTAATTCCTTTGAAAGGTGTCTAACTAGGAGGTTATTCCAAAAGTCTTGTAAAATATATGTTATTCTGTCATGCTTAAAATCATATGAGCAAAGCATTTGTGTGTATCAATTTCATTGAAAGAGATTTGATACAGATGATTTACAAATGGTACAAAGGATGTTCCTCTTTGTGCCTTACCAAAGGAAAAAGTGGTTGAGATACAAGGAGAGCCCAGAAGTGTACATAAAGTTGTAGAGAAAATTGTTTCTCATTTATGAAAATTTTGGTTGATCGAACTGTTCTTCCTCTGTATGAATCAAACGTAATCTTACTACCCTAGTAACTCTTAGTTGAGTTTTTAAACATGACATATTCCAGAGTTAATGATTGTAATACATGGCAGACAGATTATAGTTATTGTCATTTTGATAATCATTTATTGTTGTATTTGCTATCTTGGGTAATCTTTGGGGTCATTTAATTAGAAATATCTATTAATCCATTAAGAAAACATCTAGATTGTTAGAGGCATTATCTTATGTACTTGATGCTTGAGTTTCAGTTTTTAATATTTTGTATACAACAAAGTAAAAACTACATCTTTTAATGAGATTAGGGTGATGTCAAGGAAGATCTATTTATGACATATAGTTATTAAAATGCTTGCATCTGAGCAACAACAGCCTTGGCAATGCAAACACATAAAATTATATTCCAATAACACAAGATATTACATAATAATCACCAGTATATGAAATGGTACATTAGATTCTCATCAATTGAAAACAATAGTGCTAGCTTGAAAATTGAACTTCTACAATAGATAGACGAGATTGACTATATTTTTACATAAGTCCAACAATTTTATTTTTAAACATGACTTGGAATACAATATTTTTAGCTTTCACCCAATTAATTTACCTAAAGTTTTTAAATTTTCTTTATTCAAATATTTTTCCTTGGTATTTTATATACACTATATATTATTAAATATAAATATAATTTCATTTCTTATAGATATTACTAATTAAATATATTATAAGTTTAATATGTATCTATATTTATTATTTAAATCTAAAATATATTATTAAAAATGATTAAAATGTTAAATATATTAGAAGTTTAATGTTTGTCTATATTTATTTTCCAAATATATATTATATTTATTGAAATATATATTCAATTTATATTTATTATTACATATTTTATGAAATATGATGCATATTATTAAATATAAATATTATTGATTTATTTTTGGATTCTACAATTGATATCTCTCAATGTTTTCTATATAGACTATATAATTGGATAGATATGCTAGTATAGATTATATTTAATATATATATGCTAGTTTATAGTTGTAACATAATAGTTACTATATAAACAATAATTTATTATTAATCTTAGTAAAATATTATTATTATATCATTATTCTTAATATATTTAAATTATGTATATTATTATATTATCAATATTAGAAATACTATATTAATATTATTATTTTAATATAATTATATTATTCATGTATGTAATTTAGTACTTTTTATATTAAATTATTCTTATTATTTTATTATTATTAAATCTATAATTATAGTATTTTAATTACTAAAATATATTTTTTATATTATTTTAATATTAGTATTATATTTTTATTATTATGTTATTATTAATATATATAATATTATTATTATATATTTATTGTTATTATTATATGGCATGAAATCAACATACTCAACATGATGAAATGAAGGACTGTATGATAGTAACCTTGTAGAGAAGATTCAAAGGATTAATCTGCCATGTGAGAAAGATAGAGATATCAATGTAAAAAATGACAATGAGTAGGAAAGAATAATGAGCAATAAGCTTATTCAAGGTGGTCATGAAGGTCATTTTTTATGGTCATAAGGTGTATATTGTCATATATCACTAAAAATCTATACAAATAAAGGATGTTGAGAATCATGGAGGGTAGTCATGTACATTGCATATAATGATTGTCAACACACATAATGGAGGAAAGACACATTGTAGAAGACAATACCAAGTTTGAGGATGATTTCTAATGCATATTTGAAGTCCTAGACTAAGTCAAACTCTTATTCACATGCCTCTAAAATAAACCTATCTTCGTTCAAGATCATTGAGAAAACATGCCCTATCATTATGCAAAAGAGGTTGGAGTTGGAAGTTTGACAAAGTAAGAGCATCTATGAAGGGATTATGGGGACAGTTAAGACAATTTGTCAAGTGAACAACAATTGAGAAGATATAGGGCAGTTTGTTGACTTGGATAGCAAGTGGAGAGTATTTAGGAATCTTCTAAGGAGCATGTTCATGTAAAAGAGTCAAAACAAATAGTTTTTCCTATCTTCTATGCCACCTTGGAGTCTTTGAAGGATAAGAACAAGGAGTCACTTAGCTAGGTGCCCAAAAGGAAAGTTTGACTTTTTCAAATAGGAAGAATAGTTGTAACACATGTCATGTATCCATTGTAACTAGTTACTAAGAATTAGGAAAGTCACTATGCTTAAAAGGCATGCCTACCTTCATTTCACTTTAGTTCTTACTCTTTTTAGTAAAGCATTGTAACTTGTAAAAGGTTCTTTCAAGTCATATGATGTAATGTAACTTAGAAATTGAGTTATAGCTATTCTCAGCTATTGTATTGTAATTTGTTTCAAAGTTCTTTCTAACAGGAGTAGCAAATGAAGCTCATTTTTAGACTTGTATATAGCTATAAGAATACCTTATTCAATAAAATTCAATGATATCACCTTCTCAATAGCTATTTTATTGTGTATATGAGTCTCAATATATATTTATGTGGTTTTTATGAGAAAATACTCTAATATATTGTCTCATTCCAACACCTTTAGGCAAAAGAACATGTTTCATGTAGGTCATTTAAGTTATGTTACTAAGGTTTACATTCTTTATTTGTGAAAAAAACACCTAGTTTCCTTCTAAAAATTGTAAACATTTCAACTTTCTTATGATATACTTATGCATGAGCATGTTAAATAGCTGGGTTGTGTGAATATTAGCTGGAAATTTGAGAAAATGTGTGCTAAAACAGTAGTGCAAGTTACAACCATTTTGGTGCATCACTCACATAAGTAGATTTCAATTCATGTCATCCTTCTATCCTTTTCCATCAGCAAAAGCAATAGTTTAAGTTAGGATAGGTGAACACCAAGGGAACCAACCCTCTTTGGAGGTTCTCTTCCATCATAGGTGATCCACAAAACATAGAAGAGATCCAATGTTTCACCAGTAAGGTAATTTCTACAACTTAGCAAGGGTGCGTTATTTGGTGATAACAATTTTTGGCATGCCTAGTATGACCATTTGAGCTATCATAGTTCAAATTTACTCTTATCATTACTGATATTTGGTGTGTACATCAGTAATTTCTTCCTTTGGAGACAAAACATCTACACATTTGGTGACTCCAAATCTATTTTAGTGGTTTTTGAAAGACCAAGTGCTAGTATACATGTGCTTAAATTCTTGCAAAAATTAGTATTAATAATTTTGATTTTTAATTATTTTAGTGAATTTCCAACAGTTTTGAATGCAACATTATGTTTTCATTTAATGGAGATTATTGCATCACCCTCCATTTCATGAAAAACTTGCTAATACCACTTATTATTAGCCATACCAAGTAGAATATGTTGTTGGTTTTGTCCCAAATGACCCATTAACAATACGTTATCAACATTCTTATAATGCTTACCACCCACCCATCCTTGCTCATTCTCATAATCAACCTTCATATCCTTTTAATTAGCCCCAAGAAGTCATTTATATGCCAAACCAACATGGTTGCTTTCCTAGCTAGCCCCAACATACTGACAATATGGGGATTAGTGATATCAAGAGCATATTGATAAGCTTTAATAAGAAATTGGATGATATCAAGAGACAACAAGAATTTGATTTGTAGTAGGAAGAGTTGGCTTATCAAGCCTACCAACATTAGCAATTTTTGAATTACCAAAGGGAGAAGTATGAAGAGTCTCTTGCAAGAGTGGTTGCTGCTAAACAAGAGCCAATGAATCTTTTGCTTGATCAAGTACAAAGATTAGAATACCAATCATCTACTTGCATCCTTAATCAACATATGAAGGAAGAGCTTCTTGTAGGAGTTTAGGTGAACTCCTCAAACACCCCAGAATCACCTGCAAGATAAAATAACTTCCACAAGACAGAAATGGCAGAAATATCATGCTATCATTAAGATGCAAGAATTCCAAATTGAATATGAGATGATTACAAATGTACAAAATTCCTTGAATATATAGGCATAAGTGAAAACAAGGAAGGGGGAATTACCCCATTATTAAATGATTTATCTAATTATGCAACCTAGGACTTAAAATATTACCTAAGTAAACTTATGCAAAGTGTAATTAAATAATTAATTACACCAACACCCCACCATAAGTGCAACTTAGGGAGAAGCAAATTATTATGCAAAGATGAGTCCCGAAAACAAGGCCTGATTAGGTATTCATTTACAAATGCAATGAAAGAGAAAGAGGAGAAAACCCAGTGGGAGAAACCTCTCTTCAATGAGATGACCTGCTGCAAAGAAGCATTGGAAGAACTTTGATGGAGTAACACTAGAATCCTTAATTCATCTTGAGCAAGGAAAGATACCTCTGTTTACAAGAAACCATAGTGGAATCATAATAATACAGCAGCATACCCGATGCCAAGGAACGCTGGAAAACTCACATACTAGATCAACCCTGGAATCTATGAAGCAACAGGAGATGAAAAAGATGCCCGCCATAAGAGGGAATGATATGATGACAAAATATGGAAGTCGTGTATCTCGATGCCGATGCCAAACTATGACTAAAACTGCTCCATGGGAACAAGTACCATAAAGATTTTGGAACATTAACCATAAAATGAATGGCCCTCAAACTGAGATGGATGTGACCCAATGCGGATCAATGACCATAGGCTCTCAATCTGAAGTGTGAACCAATGCGAACCAAAATTTGTCTAGCTATGAGCAAGATTAGGCCAAAAGAAACAACATAATCCAGATACAACTCATGCGAGTTGTCATCAATATGAAGATGAGATCAAAGTGCATGCAATGCAACTACACTCTAATCAATTTATTATGCAAGAAGCCCCTTGATGGAACTTTATATTATTTTATTTATTACAATACCACATGATTGTAAAAGGAGAACATGCATAAACTAAAGAGAAAATGCAAACCTAGTGCATGAAAACAAAAATGAGTGCATGCACAAACCAATGTTCACATCTGCCTCCATGATGAAAATTAAACTCAAATTTGTGAAGATGACAAAATATGAAAAAATAGTCCGCACCACTGCGAAGTGCTTGAAACTAGCTTTCCGTCAATATCTTGTTTGCCAAAAACGGACACCGTGGCCAAAAGTTATGAATTTTTTTAAAAAAAGCTAAATTTAGCCTGCAGGAAACAAGTTTTCTAGCAAAAAAAGTTTACTTCTAATTTGATTTCTGAAAAATTTGTTCATAATGAGTAGACAAAAATAGAAACCTAGAAATATTTTGAAGCTAAAAGCAAAACCCAAAAATTGTTTTCTGATCCAGTAAGCAGAAAATGAAAAAATATTTTTTTTAACCTTCAACCAGGAGAAAAATGTCGCACGCCAATTTTTGTACAGCTATTTTCTTTAGATCCATGCAAGATATCAAAAATATAAAAGATACCCAATTTAGATTTTGACCCTGGCTACAAAACCCAGAAATCGTTTTTCCTGCAACTAAGTGGAAGCTGGATTTTGGAAGCAAAAAATGAAAAACAACTTTAATAAAAACGCTACTTGTATCCAGCAAAACTTTCATGCCAACATTGATCCCTCATATCTGGGAAGAAGTCTATAGCACTAAAGCTCTGATACCATGTAGGAGTTTAGATGAACTCCTCAAACACGCCAGAATCACCTGCAAGACAAAATAACTTCCACAAGAGAGAAATGGCAGAAATATCATGCTATCATTAAGATGCAAGAATGCCAAATTGAATATGAGATGATTACAAATGTACAAAATGCCTTGAATATATAGGCATGAGTGAAAACCTAAAATGCGTAAGATGTTGTCAAGTGTTAAAATCACACTACATGTGACAACATGTGAACCCTATCTAAGAAATGATAAAAAGACAGAGATAAGTTCTAGAATGACAACTCATCTTCTAGAAGGAATCTTATCTCCTACAAACAAGGAAGGGGGAATTACCCCATTATTAAATAATTTATCTAATTATGCAACCTAAGACTTAAGATATTACCTAAGTAAACTTATGCAAAGTGTAATTAAATAATTAATTACACCAACACTTCCCAAATATGAAATCCCAAGTTTCAAGCAAGGTATGCCTTTTAAGTCTTTGATTCAATCTCGTAAGTTTGAAATTCCAAGCTTTAGAGATCCACATCCTTTGCAAGAGCCTAATATCCCTCAAGATCATCCTTATCCAAAATGTATGGTTCCTCAAGAAACCCAATAAGACCTTTATAATCAACCCTCTTGTCCTATCACCATTCGTCTTTGTAAAGATGGTCCCATTGTTTACCAAGATAACTAGTTTAGTGAGCAAGAAAATGAGGTTTTTGGGGAAGGACAAGAAGAATCTTTTGTTGTTGGTATGCTTGCACATGAGGTGGAGGAAGGAAAATCAGATTTGAAGCAAGAGGTTGGCGAGCATGATCAGTTAGAACAACAAATTGAAGAGATGGTTTTTTGGGACAACAAGGTACACAAAGATTGAAAGAGGTGATGAAAATGAAAATTTGAATTTATTTTTTGATGAACTTCCTTGCTTTCTTATTGAGGATGAAGAGAGTATGCAAGTTTCAATGTAATCACAAGTTTTTGAGCAAATAGAAGATGGAAAGAAGCATGAAAATATGTTGGTTCATGAAGATGCAAATGAATGTAACCTTATATTGCAAGATAGGGAAGTTGATACACACAAGTTTGTTGGTCAGAGCTGTAATGAGGTTAAAATCAGTCTTCCTATATATAAAAGTAAAGAAAAGTTTGAAGAAGACATTTTTTGGAATGATTTGGAAATATTTTGTTCAAATCTAGATGTCAAGCCAACACCTATGGAAGAGGTAAATCATGAACAACATGAGTATAGTGCAGAAATCTTCATGTCTCCACCAAATCAATCACAAGAGGTGGTTGTCAAAAATCAACAAGATGGTGAGGTAGCAGCCCATAAGCGAGAAACCAACAAGGATACCTCAAGGTTTAAATTTTCAAGAGGTTATCCAATTAGACATTTAGCTATAATGGAGGCCACTAAAGAGCCACAAGGCACACTTGCACCCAAGCATGAAGGTGCAACTGGAAAAAAATACACCTAGCTTACTTATTCACTCCAAGATAACAGTATACGTGGACAAAATGAAGAGGCAAGTGGGCTTGCTTTTATACTTCAAGAGATATTGTAGCCATTGGTTAAACATTTGTTCAATCTCCATATTCTCTTGGCTATTCATGAACATGTAAAGCATTGCAAAATAATGAGAAAAGGAAGCTATTTTAGACAACCAGTTAATGGTTTTGTTTGAGAAAGTCATGTTATTGGCTAGTGTAGGTTAGCATAGGTTATCTTTGAGTCAATAAGTGCTATTGCACAGGATTTTAGGTGTTTTATTATTCCTCCAAGTGTTGATGCATAGTTGGTCAACTAGTTTCAGTCATGTTTTTTAGTTTTATTGGGTGGGTTTGGTTGGTTGGAAGGTGTCAAGGGTTGTTTTGGAGTGCTACAACAGTGTACAAGGTCTAATTTTCAGTATGTTCTCAAGTTCTTCATTACTCCTATGCTTAATGGATTGTATAAGGTAGTTGGTCACCATGTTTACCAAGCAAACATCTCCAAGAGGTCACCAAGAATGTTGGAAACCTTTTATTTTAAGGAAATCATTATAATTTTTTGACATAAAATTATAATCTAAGTGCAAAAATAAAAGCTTGTATTGGAAATTTTATGCAAAAGGTAAAAAATCAAAAGAAAACTTTGACCAAGTATTTTGGGTGCTAAGAAGAAGAAGTTCCATTTTTGCTTATCCACGTAACATGGAGAAAGTTTAGGGTTTCAAGTAAAAACATTGAAGGAATGCAAGAGTATGAGGATGCAATGATAGGTATAGGCCCACATTGATGTCAAGATAAGGTGCATTTCAAAGGTAAATAGAAGATCATGGCAATTTTTTCTTTGTTACAACTAGGTGTGGAAGGCGTTATGTTGCTATCTTGTGAAGAAAATCCCACATTGTAGAATTTTAGAAGGGAGAGTTTGAGCACATTGCATGAGTTTTACATAGCATTGAAAGATTCATGGATTTATCCTTGGCTTGGAAGTTACATATTGTTTTCTTACATGCCACGTAGCAGCAGAAAAGCAAAGGTGCCATGAAATGTTTGGGAAGTGAAGACAAATAGTTGATGAAAAGAAGAGAAAAAATGGAAAAAATGAGGATTTGAGATTATAAACAATGACAAAAGATTCAAGATGAGGAAGCACTCTGTCAAAGTGAAAGAAGGAAAATGTTGTTAAGAAAAGACAATGGGAAAGAGGAATAGTGTAGTCTAAGTAAGGGTATGTCATGGACAACGTATTAAAATGGCAGATCTTACATGCCCTTTGAACCTAGGACTAGTATTAATGATATGTTTTAGGGGCAACATCAAGTGCTCCACACAAGACATAGGGTATTATGGGTGACAAAATCCTTAAAGGCACCGAGATAGCATTCATATAATGATAGTACCCTTTTGACAGTCATAGAAGGGGACAATATCATGGTTGACATGAGAAATTTAGAGTATCATTATCTAGTTGTAGATGTATCTTTTGGAACATGAATCATGCCACAAGAATCATACCACAAATGGGAGCATTCAGATTGTATTGATACATAATTTAGAGGATAGCCCAAGATAGAGGCAAGGAAGAAGACTTGCTAATTATTTGGGGAAATCATGATGCAAGTCATGCAATGCTTTTCAACAATGTATCTTCAATTTGGTAGTGAGCAGTCTAGTCAAGAGAAGGATGAAAGATGCTAGTTCTATGGGTATGCAAGTGGAGTCATATCACCAAGAAGTGTTGCAAGTTCAATACCACTGTCTAATGTTAACAATTCAGGAATCTAAGAAAGAAAACTCTATACTATATCAATATTGGTGTCACTAATTCAAAGACATAGTCTTACCACTACAAGGGATACTATGACTATCATAGAAAATTGAGAGGATAATCATATAGTTGTTCAAATAAGACAGTCAAGTTGCAAGGTGGCAGTCCTAAGGACAACCATAATATGGCATGAGATCAACATAGACAACATGATGAAATGAAGGACTGTATGATAGTAACCATGTAGAGCAGATTCAAAGGATTTATCTGCCATGTAAGAAAGATAGAGAGATCAATGTAAAAAATGACAATGAGTAGGAAAGAATGATGAGAAATAAACTTATTCAAGGTGGTCATGAAGGTCATTTTTTATGGTCATAAGGTGTATATTGTTAGATATCATTAAAAGTCCATACAAATAAAGGATATTGAGAATCATTGAGGGTAGTCATGTACATTTCATATAATGATTGTCAACACACATAATGGAGGAAAGACATGTAGAAGACAATGCCAAGTTTGAGGATGATTTCTAATGCAGATTTGAAGTCCTAGACTAAGTTAAACTCTTACTCTCATGCCTCTAAAAGAAACCTATCTTTGTTCAAGCTCATTGAGAAAAAATTCCCTATCATTATGCAAAAGAGGTTGGAGTTGGTAGTTTGACAAAGTAAGAGCATCTATGAAGGGATTATGGGGATAGTTAAGACAGTTTGGCAAGTGAACAATAGTTGAGAAGATATAAGGCAGTTTGGTGACTTGGATAGTAAGTGGATGGTATTTAGGAATCTTCTAAGGAGCATGCTCATGTAATAGAGTAAAAACAAACAGTTTTACCTGTCTTCTACGCCACCTTGGAGTCTTTGAAGGAGAAAAACAAGGAGTCACTTCGCTAGGCACCCAAAAGGAAAGTTTGACTTTTTCAAATAGGAAGAACAGTTGTAACACATGTCATGTATCCATTGTAAGTAGTTACTAAGAATTAGGAAAGCTTGTATGCTTAAAAGGCATGCCTACCTTCATTTCACTTTAGTTCTTACATTTTTTGGTAAAACATTGTAACCTGTAAAAGGTTCTTTCAGGTCATATGATGTAATGTAACTAATAAATTGAGTTGTAGCTATTATCAGCTACTATATTGTAACTTGTTTCAAAGTTCTTTATAGCAGAAGCAACAAATGAAGCTCATTTTTAGACTTGTATACAACTGTGAGAATACTTTTTTCAATAAAATTCAGTGATCTCACCTTCTCAATAGTTGTTTTATTGTGTGTACATGAGTGATCGATATATTTCTATTTTTTTTATGTGCAAATCCTCTAATATATTGTTGCATTCCAACACCTTTAGGTAGAAGAACATGTTTCATACAGGTTGTAAGTTATATTACTAAGGTTTACATTCTTTATTTGTGAAAACACACCTAGTTTCCTTCTAAAAAATTGTAAAAATTTCAATTTTCTTATGAAATACTTATGCATGAGCATGTTAAAAAGCTGGGTTGTGTGAATATTAGTTAGAAATTTGGAAAAATGTGTGCTAAAACAATAGTGTAAGTTATAACCATTTTGTTGCATCACCCACATAAGTAGATTTCAATTCATGTCATCCTTCTATCCTTTTCAATCAACAAAAGCAATAGTTTAAGTTAGGATAGGTGAACACCAAGGGAACCAACCCTCTCTGGAAGTTCTCTTCCATCATAGGTGACCCACAAACCTAGAAGAGATCCAATGTTTCACCAATAAGCTAAGCTTTGCAACTTAGCAAGGGTGCATTATTTGGTGATAATAGTTTTTGGCATGCCCAGTGGGACCATTTGAGCTATCACAGTTCAAATTTAGTCTTATCATTGCTGATATTTGATGTGTATATCAGTAATTTATGTCTTTGGAGGTGAAATATCTACACATCTGGCAACTCCAAATCTATTCTAGTGGTTTTCAAAAGACCAAGTGCTGGTATGTGCTTAAATTCCTACAAAAATTAGTCTTAATAATTCTAATTTGTAATCATTTCTGTGAATTTCCAACTGGTTTGAATGTGACATTATGTCTTCATTTAATGGAGATATATGTCATCACCCTCCATTTCATGAAAAAACTGCTAATACCACTTCTTATTAGCCATACCAAGTAGAATATGCTACTGGTTTTGTGCCAAATGACCCATTAACAATAGGTTATCAACATTCTTATCATGCTTACTATTGGTTGTTTTTAAAGAACAAGCAGATCCCACCAAGTACCTATGAATTTTTCATATTCAATTCTTGAATACTTAGGAGGCGATTGGCCAACGAACGAGATGAATCCAGAATGCTTCTTCTCCTGCACTTTGGGCTTTGCAAAACCCGAGATGGTGATCCCACAATGTGTACCCTACAATTCTTTTAGACAATTATTTCACACATTGTATAACAAAGTAGATGTATTCCCATCAGAAGCTAAATAGATGAAATCCTTCAAGAAATTGGTGATTCCTTACAAGAATTAAACACCTAAAGCTGAGAATACCATACAACACTAAACTTCAACAAAGGTAAATCAATTAAGAGTTTATTTATGAAATTTGTTCTCAAATTGAAAGACTAGAACCATAAGAAATGCATTCAACCTAGGATTAGTGCCATATCTATGGGAAAGGAGTCAAAACACAGTAAATTGAACTATAAGGTCACTTTAATCCCAAACAGCCATGATCTTTGTGAATTTGCATTACAATTCACATATCAATACTCAGGTCCTCTATGAATACTTATCAGATCCACTCAATATGTATATGGATTTATGTTTTAATCAAAGCATTTTAACTGATTCATTAAATCAAAGCAAAAATCAAAATATACATCAAAGTAAAATGACCATGAAGATTAATGAATTGATCATTGATCGAATTTTCATTAATAATTCACATACAACATTAAAGATGGAGAGAGAATAGACTCAAAAGATCTTCATTATTATTCAGACGTGCTTGGAAACCGTATAACTGACAAAATTCACTTGCTAGACTCAAAACTTAAGATACATACTTCAAATGTATTCTCTCCATGTTCTCAACTTGCATGTTCGGATCCAAAATTCAACAAAAGACCTGTACTAATGGCCTTGAATTCCCTTGTATAAGAACAAGGGAGCAAAACAAGCCTCGGGCTAAAAAGTACACTTGTCCTATTTTCATTTGACTGCTATAACACATATTCCCTTTAAAGTTATATTTTCACTCTCGAAGGGAGGGAAATATGTATATGACAAAAGTTATTCCCATTTGTTGAAGAAGATGTGATTGCCTTCCAAAGGCACTTTCACATGTTATAACAAATTTATAACTTCTTCTTCAGATCATCCAAAAGTTAACCATGTCTATGCCTAGTTAGCAAAGATCCAAAAAGCAATAGAAATAAAGTGATTAATTTATCCAAATCATCACTTGTGTCATCAACCTTTTTGATAAGAAGAGAACAATATTCTATAATACCTCAACCAAATCCTAATTTGCACTATTTCCAGGCTATGTATTGTTTCTCTTTTTTCCATTATTCACCACATTCCTCGTCATCCATATACAAAAACTTACTCAATAAAATTTTCTAACAATGTATTATATTCATCATTAGTGGGCCACTTTGTACTCAATACAATTTCCACCTTCGCACTATGCTGAGTGTACCTAGCATTAATTAATGCTCTGGATTCTGTAATAAACACATCCATTCTCATCTCTAGTCCTGCCATGTTTTCAATGTGGAGGTTCAACCTAGAGTAATCGACTTCATTCAACATATCTTTAGCCCGAGGTAACCATTCCTCCAATTCATGCTTCCACTTGGAAAATCCACCAACTCACCCTTACCATCAAATATTTTTGGCAGACCATGCTCTTCCATGTCCCTAAACATTTTCAATTTGTTTTCAAGTTGCATCCCTAGCTTCCCATGGAAAGTTATTATCTCATTGATCATATCAATGGCCTGCAGTATCTCAGGGATGTGAGTAGGGACCTCAGGATACTCATTCGCTTTAGACATTATCTCTTTTAGGGTTCCCACTCTAGTGCTCCATCAAATCCATTTAGTTTGATAAGCCCTTTGAACTTGCATATATTTGATATTGGCCTCATGGATATTCTTGTAAGCTGCCCATACATCATCAACTTTATTGACCAATTTGGTCACTCTGTGTTTTAGCACATCTTCAAAAATGTCACTAGCCACTTTAACTATCTCCAACTTGGCCTTCTTGGTATTTTCCTTTTCTAATTTTAGATCCCAGTTCAACTCTTGAATTTTGAGGGACAAGGTCTCTTTGTCTTGTGTGGACAAATCTAAAGTAGAACTGGTTGGGGATGGTAAACCTCTTTGTGCAGTAACCAATACATTATTATGCTCATCCATTAACTTATTATATCTGTCAAGCAAATTCCTATAGTTGGCCTTTATAATTTGAGCAATATCTACAGTCAGCATTGCAACGTGCATTGTTAGTTGTGCAATTGTAGTAGTTGTCATCTTTGTTGCTCTCTTGACAATAATTGTTCCAATCTCTTTCTCTATAGATTATATGATATTAGGATTTCCTATGTTGGGAGCCATAGACCAAACAACCAGTGTATGCAATTTGGGACTAAAACCTGAGCCAAATATTTTATTGTCAAAAGCTTCCTCAAAAACAAAGGCATTAGGGTCCTTCCTAACTGCATCTAATGCAATAGCAGATGATATGTCACATCCAAGCAACAAAAGTGCACCACTTCCTTTCACTAATTCCCTTTCCTTTTCTAATGACTTGTTGGCTATTTCCTATTTTATCTTATCTTCCTCTTCTTTCTCAGCTTCTTCTTGCAAGGAAGGGTTAGCTTTCTTCCTCACTTCTTCAATCCTTCTTTTAATGTAACACTTTTAACATGGATGGAAAACTCCCTAAATTCTTTAGACTTGATAAAAGCATCATCACACATAAGTTCAACACAGGATTTTATTCTGACATCATCATCCTCAGCCTCATCATATACCCACTTTACAATCTTGCTAGGGGGAACCACAATATTCAATGCATCATCTCCTTCTTCAGGGAAATCTTGATCCACTTCCTGCTCCATTGGGACGTGCTCACTAGATTCCTCTGGGACTTGAGCCTCACCAGTCTGCTCACTTTCTGAGTAAGCCACTAATGGGACTATAGTAGGTTGTCCACCAGTTTCACTTGATTGTACATGGATGCTTGGAGTGGAAGATTGAGTAGATTGGATTCTTATCTGAGCATCATGGTTTTCTTTTGCAACCTTAGCATCAATCTCAGCTTGCTTCACCTTCACAAAGAAGCTTCTATCACTGAAGTCACCAATCATATTTTTTTCCTTTACAAACTGATCTATCTTCGAGTAAGGGCTAACATAAAAAGGGTTATCCTTTATCATCATGTCCTCTATTGCACATATCTTTCTCCATGCACTCTTCCTTGCATTAACTTCTTCATCAGTAGATAAATTCTTGATTACATCCTCATGGAAATAGAACTGATGAGGTTTTCCTCCCAATCCCCTAGCTTTTCTTTGAGTCGAGATCACCCCTTTAGGATCACTAAACGTACTGACTTCTTGATTTAGCCTATAATTGTTTAGAAGAGAGCCAAACCTCTCAATACCCTCCTTTGAGGTACAACTAAAGTATGCAAAATGTACACTAGGGTTCATAAGAGAAGCTTTTATTGGACCTCTAAAATACTCTCTGTCCATGGTGTCCATCTACCACATTAATTCCATAAATGCTTGTCTATCTGATACATAAACGGACAATTTGTGAGGTGGCACTAGGTTTCCATAAACTCTAATTGTGGTGTAATTGGTATGAAGATACCAATCTCCCCAATTGAATTTGTGTTTGGTGTCTTGTTCATATTATAATGGCCTTAGCATCTCCTTGAAAACTTGTGAAATTATTTACATAGGCTTCAAACCCAGCTGTTCGAGTACCAAGAATTTGAAAACATTACAGAACATGTTATAATCAAAGTTTGGACAATGCACATCCCAAATATGTGTCCACATCTGCATGGGAAATTCATTATCCATATCATCAAATTCTCTTAGTCTCATATAATTTATCATCACCTTCTTACTCTTCCATAGTAATAAATTCATCAATAGAGAATAATGGCTATCAGATAGTGGATGAGTGGCATCCTTCAACTTCACCAGGTCCTCATGCAAGTGTTCAAAAATGTAAGTATCATAATGCTAGACCCTGTTTTGATACTTGTGTTGAATGTCAATTTCCAAAGTCATCAGGGAAATATTCATCTTAATATCATACTCTTAATGAAAAACTTGACATATTGCATAATAGGTATTCTTGAAGTAATCTTCAAAGTTAACACAATCAAATGGTTCCACCTTAGAAGCAATAAAAGGAACACCATTTTTCTTCAATTCATGCCTCCTATGAATAGGAAACACACCCTTTATGTACCAAACTTTATTCTTCTCATACTCATTGTACAACTTGCAAAAATTAATGGGCTCAGAGGTAGATGGGTTGAACTAAAAATCCTCCATTACCTAGCTCGCAGAAATCTCCAACATGGGAAAGAAATTAGGGAACCTCTTGATTGTTGCGTCATTTGGATCATAACACCTGGCCAGTGCTAACATCAAATCTACCTCCACAAACACATTTGGGCACACCAACTTGCCTATATCACATGCCCATATATTGCAAGCAGAACGATTGTCATCTCTTTGTTTGAAAGCATAGTAAAAAAAATCCCAACCACTTTGTGGCACTGTAATATCATAAATCCCAGAAGCAGCATCCTCAAAATGAGTAGTCCCAAAAGAAAATGTTATATCAGAAGAGATGAAGAAACTTTGGGAAAGTTTGATGCAAGAAGTGATGAAGGCATTTTTCTTGGATATTCTACTAAAAGCAAGGCATATAGATGTTTCAATAAAAGACTGAGAAATATTGTAGAGAGCTCGAATGTGAAGGTTGATGAGAAAATAAATAATTCTATTGACATTGATGGATACGTATCTGATGAACATGACAGTGCAAGAATTTAGAAGAAATTGTAGAAGAACAAGAAAAAGAAAAATATGCTCTAATGATGCCCCCTAGGACACCTAGATATGTACAAAAGAATCATTTAGAAAGTAAGATTATTGGAGATAAGACAAAAGATGTGTTAACTAGAAGCAAAGTTGTTGTTGAAGTGAATTTGTGTTTACTTTCTAAGATAGAAGGAAAGATAGTAAGTGAAGCATGTAAAGATGAACATTGGAAGGAAGCAATGAAAGAAGAACTTTTGCAGATTGAGAAGAATCAAACTTGGGAATTGGTCCCAAGACTGGCAGATAAAAATATCATTGGATCAAAGTGGGTATTTAGAAATAAGTTGAATGAGAATGGAGAAGTGGTCAGAAACAAAGCGATGCTTGTGTGTAAAGGTTACTCACAAGTAGAAGGCTTAGATTTTCAAGAAACCTTTGCTTCGGTAGCAAGAATTGTAATGCCCTACCATAAAACCCCAAAGGACGGCACAACTAACTACAACAATGGCACAATTTATTTTTAAAGTGCAATAACAATAAAAGTACATCATAACTAAACTTAACATACAAGCTAAACTATTTCCTCCAAGGTTCAATGATTGCATTACAAACAAACCTACTTAACGAGATCTAATCATACATCGTGGGTCAACTAACAACAAGAGTTCATTTTAAAATCCATAGCGTAAATGAATAAGCACATACATCTACATATTATAACATCAGATACATTGTCATTAAATACCATATAATAAGAATCAATGAGTACATATATAGTTTCCCTAACATAAGGGTACATTAGTACATGGTTACAAGATTACATCAAGCTTCCCTTATAACAATGGGAAGAATACATCAAAATTATGTTGCATGATATAAGGGATATACAGATACAATACATAACATGTGCAACTACCCCTCAAACTAGTTCGATATCCAAAATTTTCTATATAAGGTACATCCTTGACGCACACGAACCACAGCAGGGAAACCCAATGGAGTAAAAAGCACAATCCACCTAACCATGTGGAACCCTAAGTTCCACCCCCCATGCTAGGAGATAACAATAACGCCCCACCACCAAAGGAGTCAAGAAGATAATAGCAAGACACAAATGCTAACAAGACTCCAACATACAAAGTACACAAAACATCACATAGCAGTGACACTGCATCCAAAGGCACACAAGCAACAAGGGGAACAAAAAACTAGGGAATGCTAGGTTTCTATAGGGAGGAGTGTCATCAGATGGTCTTGGCATGGGTTACCCTGAAAATCTAGACTTCAGCCCCCATCCATGGGTTACCCTAATAGTCTAGACGTTGGCCCCCATCTATGGTTACCCTGACAGTCTCTCACTAGACCGAAACCAACCTTCCTTTTGTGAGGACAAGGAAGTTGGTCTTGCCAACCATGCCTTCTTGACCCATCCTAAGCTAAACGAGCACTACAGGCATGGGTGAGGCTTCTGGGTGAGGCTTCATTGAGAGGCACTCCCCCTACTAACAACTAGAAGACCCAAACACATCCAACAGGATAAGCCTTCTCGCACAAAATTACATAAACCACAAGAACACACACATAAGATGAGGCATGGACCATCTTGCTCACAATTCCCAACCATAACAAAA
>VDFB02085946.1:23612-60761 GCA_007258455.2 Sequoia sempervirens
GAAAATCTAATTCATTTATTAACCAAAGATAATCTAATTTATTTAATTAAACCAATTCTACAATTATCCAAAATAAAACAACAAATAAACATTAAACCATAATTACCTCGATTTCTAATAATTAACACAATCATGAATTACAGGGTGGATTAACTTCTCAATTATTTAGTAATTTTAAGAGGAATCATAGCTCATTACTAACTAGGAAAATAATCTAATTTTCTTATGTATAAAATCTTCCAATTTGATTCAAACAATCTTTTCTTACTCAATTTCAAATATGTTCTTCTACAAAACAATTATTTTCAAGGCAAAAACATTCTTTTATTACAACCTTAATAAATATATAGAATATGACAAATATATATACATATTTACACACACACACACACACACATATATGAATTCTAGTAAAATAAGATCCTCAAATGCAATACAAATATCAATTACCACACATATAGTATAACTGCCAGTATGAAACGAACATATAGTAACAAATATAAATTGCAGAAGTGAATTCACAGTTTAGAATTTTGAAACACCATATACCAATTTAGGAAATAGAAAGCCAAGCTACAATATAAAAAACATAAATTGCGAAGATGATCAACTATTGGCATTCAAAAAGTTGGGATGGTTGAGCGGGAAAGAGGATTTGAATTTCCTGGACGGCAATGGGTGGTTGGTTCGAAAGATGTTGGCTCTAGACGGGGGGATGGCCCTTTTGGGGATGCGGCAGGCGAGAATGCAGATGAGGAACAAGAGGGAGCAGTGTCTGAGGACTGGGGCCCAAAGAAAGGTGAGGATCTAGGTGGAAAGGTGGCATCCGAAGGTAAGTATTCCCCTAACTCTTCTTCAAAGGTTGGGGCTTGTGGGTCCAGATGCCTTGGAAACCAGGCTGAGTACAAAATTTTGCGGGATCACTCACGTGAGGATCCTAAGAAGAAGTGGGTTTCACTATTTGGAACCAAGCCAGTTGGAAAATCCATTTTTCCCCCAGTAAGTAATATCTCATCCCCGAAGAGTGGGAAGTTTGCTATTCTAATTCCTAACCCTATAATGGACCATAATGTATCTCTAATGGATTCATCATTGGTTGGAAATTTTATGGGTCCATGACCAAATATTGAGGTGGTCAAGGACTTTGTGAAGAAGAGATGGAGAGTTAAAGGACAAGATGAGGTTGTGGCCCTACCTAAAGGTTTCTTCTCTTTTTCTTTTTCTTGTGAAGAAGATCAATTGGCAGTTCTGTGTGGTGGCCCTTGGGTTATTAGTAAGTCATCTTTGGCTATTAGGAAGTGGTCCCCAAAAATGAATTTCTCCGATGTTGCCTGAGGCAGTGCTTGTCTGGGTGTGCTTACCTAGGTTACCATTGGAGTTTTGGAATGAGGATGTGTTCAGAGGGATTTCCAGCTTCTTTGGGGAACTCCTATTCATTGATGCTATGACTTCATCCAGAAAGAGACTGGTTTTTGCCAGAATATGTGTGGGGATTACCCAGTCCTCAGATCTCCCCTTGTTGATTGAGATAGTATCAAAACTTGGAAAATGGACTTAGAATGTTGAATTTGAGACTCTACCCTTTGTGTGCTTTACTTGTAAAAAAGCTAGACACTAGGTGAAGAAATTTCTAAATAATAAGCCTAAACCCAATGCGAAGGTGGCTCCTAAGGAGACTAAGATTTGGAAGGTTAAATCAGTGGAGAAGCCTTAGGAGGAGGAGAATAGTGTTGATTTATTTAAGGAAGGCCAGAATTTAGTGGAGAGCTTAACCCCAGTCTGGAAAATAGGAAAGATGAGGATTCTTGCAAAGGATCTGATAATATTGGAAATCTTGAAAGCAAGTTTAAAGGCCCTGATAGAGCAGAGGTAGACTTGAGAGCCAAGGATTCCCAAGAGGAGGCTGAAAAAGCAGAAGGAAGGATTGTTGAAAAGCAGAATGAGAGCTTGAATGTTATCCCAGATTCAGTGACTGATAGTCTAGAGGAAACTTCCCATTCACATCAGAGCATGGAAAGGGGGGCAGAGGTTTCTGAGAGGTCAGGGGAGTCTCACTCTCCTAGTCATGTTGAGCCTCAAAGCTTGCCGAAGATGGTGAAATCTACATTTGGGAATTCAGTCGGATCTCCCAAGGGGGGGAATGAGGTTAGCTACTCCCTACTAAATAGAGCTGCTACAATAGATGACATTATGGATGGGAAAGAGTTTATGGGTCTAGAGGATCTAGATCTTGAAGAAGAGAACCTATACACCAAAGTTGAGAAGAAGAAGAGTAAAAAGGGGAATAATACAGTGGGGGTTTCTACAAGAAATAGGGCTAAAGTGGATGTAGGAATTTCGAAAGGCTCAGGCAGAAAATAAACTAAATGGGATAGAGAGCAGGAATGTTTTCAAAACATTATGGATGGAACTCAAAAAACCATCCTTGATCTATGCAGAACTCCATCTAAAAAATGAAAGTTATGTCATGGAACATTCGGGGACTAAAAAATTCCCATAAACAAGAAATTTTGCACAATTTTGCTAGGGACCATAAGCCTGATATTCTTATTATTCAGGAGTCCAAAATGCCCAAAGATCGTGTGGAGAAAATTAAGATTTTTAAGAATGGTGGTTTGCATGGCAGTAGTTCGGATGGTGCCTCTGGGGGCTTGGTGACTTTTTGGAACCAGGAGCGTATTCAAGGAACTCCGATTTTGGAAGATGCTAATCATGTGGCCACTAGATTTAAGCATATCAGAGATGACTTTAGTTGGATCTTGTCTAATATCTATGTGCCCAATAGTAAGACTGCTAGAAGGAATTTTTGGAAAAAAACTTGAGCTTTTTAGGTCCTGTTTTCCGAATGAGAACTAGATCATCATGGGGGATTTTAATACACCTTTGCTGGGGTCTGAAAAATTTGGTGGATCTCAGATTTAGTTGGATAGTAAGATGGATTTGATGAATTTTATCAATTCTCAATGCTTGCATGATGTGGACCTCAAGGGGGCTACCTACACCTGGTCTA
Source organism: Sequoia sempervirens (assembly GCA_007258455.2). Classification (NCBI taxonomy): domain Eukaryota; kingdom Viridiplantae; phylum Streptophyta; class Pinopsida; order Cupressales; family Cupressaceae; genus Sequoia; species Sequoia sempervirens. The sequence continues at coordinate 26,623 of VDFB02085946.1, forward strand.
ACAGGAGAGTTGGGAACAATCTCATTCAAGTGGGGCTTGATAGGGCTTTAATTTTAGATAACTGGTTGAAGGACTACTGTTGCTCGTTAAATGCTCTTTCCAAAATTGGCTCGGATCATTTCCCCATAAGTTTTATGGCTGAGTCTGTGTCAGGTAAGAGGAAATTTCCTTTCAGATTTGAAAAAATGTGGTTGTCTCATCCTAACATATTTAATTGCATTCAAGATTGGTGGGATATAAATGTCAGTGGTATTGCCATGTTTAGAGTGGCTAAGAAGCTTGGTGAAGTCAAATCCAAGATCAGGACTTGGAACAAGGAAGTCTTTGGGGATATTTTTGAGTCTAAAGCTGCTATCCAATAGGATTTAAGGGACATTCAGGACCGTATCCATAAAGAAGGCTATGTGGGATATTTCCTTCTAAAGGAAAATGAAATCCTTTCTAAATATCATAATATTATCTCTAAAGAAGATGATTACTGGAAATAAAGATCTAGATGTGCTTGGCTTGCTGCTGGGGACAAGAATACCGGGTTTTTCCACTTGACCACCATGAAACATAGGGCCTCCAATCGAATTGCCTATATAATGAAGGATAGGGTCAAAATTGAGAGGGAGGAAGAGATTAGAAGTGAAGCCATTCAGTTCTTTGCTAACCTTCTCTCTTTAGGAGAGGAGTTGAATGTGGATGCTCAGAAGAATCTTATTGAGGCCATTCCTAATGTCTTGGATGATCATCAAAATAAGCTCTTGACGACGATCCCTTCACAGGATGAGGTGAGGAAGGTGGTTTTTTCTTTCGAAGGGAATAAGGCCCCTGGCCCAGACAGTTTCCCCATGTTCTTTTTCCAAGTGTTCTAGGAAATTGTTGCTGATGATGTTACTAGTGCTGTTAAAGAGTTTTTTGGAGCTAGGAAATTGCTGAAAGAGCTTAATGCAACCTTTATTGTTCTCATACCTAAATTCCCTGGTGCCAATTATTTTGATTCTTTCCGTCCTATCAGCTTATGCAATTATTTTTACAAGATCATTTCTAAAGTGTTAACTTCTAGGCTTTTACTGGTTCTTCAGATGTTGATCTCTCCTCAATAGAGTGGTTTTGTTCCAGGCAGACAGATTCTGGACTCAATTATTACGGTTCATGAGAATATCCACTCCCTCAAAGTTTCAAAAAACCAAGGGTTCTTGCTCAAACTGGACATGGATAAGGCCTATGATAGGGTGGACTGGAAGTTCTTGATTAAAGTCCTACAAGCCTTTGGGTTTTCTAAAAGATTTTTACATTTGATATGGGAATTGATCTCTACCACTAGCACCTCGGTGATCATAAATGACTCTCCTTCCCGTTTCTTTAAGGTGTCAAGAGGAGTTAGACAAGGGGATCCTGTCTCTCCTATTCTTTTCACCCTCATGGCCGAAAGTCTAGGGAGGCTCATGCATAAAAGAGTGATGGAAGGTAGCTTGAAAGGTTTAAAACCCTCTTTGGAAAATTTGGCCTGTTCGCACTAGCAGTTTGTGGATGATACGATGCTTATGGGAAGTGCTACTGTTGGTGAAGCCAAAGCTATAAAGAGTTGTCTTGTTCATTATAAGGAGGGCTCAGGGCAAAAAATTAATAGAGCCAAAAGTTCCCTCTATTTTTTCAATACCCCTGAGCACAGATAGAGGAAGATTGCAAACATCCTGGGTTGTGGTGTTAATTCTCTTCCTTCAACTTACTTGGGTCTTCTTTTAGGGTCCAAACCTCTAAACTCATTTTGGATTTCTCTGGTTGATAGGTTTAACAGGAAGTTGGCTGGTTGGAAAGGGGCCCTCTTGAGTCAAGTTGGAAAAGTTATGTTACTTAAGGCTTCTCTTCAGAATCTTCTTGTTTACGCCCTTAGTTTGTTCAAGATCCTGACTAAGTTTGCTGATATTATTGAAAAGATCTAGAAACAGTTTCTTTGGTCAGGGGTTGAGGAGAAGAAGAGGATTCCGTTGGTGGCCTGGGAGAGTGTGTGCAGATCCAAGAAGTTTGGAGGCCTAGGTTTGAGAAATATCAGAGTGTTTAATAAAGCTCTTCTTGCGAAGCAGGTTTGGAGAACTTTTGCTGATATTCGCGATTGGAATACTATTTGGTGTAGCAAATACTTGCGGGAGGTTGACTTGTTTCAAGACTTTCTCGATTCTTAGAACCTTCCCTTTGGTTCTTCTCTATGGAACAATACCATTAAAGCTAGAGACTTGGCTAGCAAATAAGCTTTTTGGAAGGTGGGTGATGGTAAGAAAATCCGGTTCTGGGAAGATAAGTGGATTGGTAATGAGTGTCTTTGCAATATTCCAACCTATGGTATTTATATGGAGGACTGCAAGTCCAGGTTTGGTTAGTTGGTTGGGGATTATTGGAGGAATAATCAATGGGTTGAGATTTCTTCTATTAGTCAGGATCTCCAACCTCTGCAGCCCCTTATTAATTCGATTAGGCTCAGTTCTCAAGGGCGGGAGGACACTATGGTCTCAAAGTTGTCGTCCTATGGAACCTACTATGTCTCTTTTGCAGTGGCTTCTTGTTACTCTTACATCGATGATGTTGTATGGGCTAAGGTGTGGGTGCACAACCTCACTCTAAAAGTCAATTTGTTTGTCTAGATTCTTCTTCAGAACAAGCAGTTGACTAATGATAATATTTATAAGAGGGGGTTCTCTTTTCCTAATAGGTGTTATTTGTGCTGTGCTGAGGCTGAGACCTCCTTACATCTATTTCTCCTTTGTCCTTTTGCTTATGCCATATGGTGTAGGATTCTGCGAATGTGGGATCTTAGCTGGGTTTTTCCTGGAACTATTGTGGATTTTTATAATCAATGGAAGGCCCCCTCAAAGAATTGGGCCTTGAATCTGCTCTGGAACTATATCTTTTTTCACCTTGCCTGGGGTATCTAGAAAGAACACAATAACATAATCTTCAGGGATGTTTCTCTCTCAGAGGAAGTGGTCTTTGGTAAGATTACTAGAGTTGTAGTTGAAAACTTTAATCTGCTTAATAACAAGAATAAAGGTAAAGGTAAGGTCAGTATGCAGGAGTATGATTGTAGAATAGTGGGAGCCTGGAAAATTAATGTGGATATGTTCAATATGTCCAAAAGCATCAAGGATCCTAGAGATGGCATGTTTTGGAGTCTCCCTCCCCCTGGTTGGGTCAAAATCAACTTTGATGGTGCGGCTAAGGGAAATCCTAGGCCTGTCGGGAGTGGAGGGGTGATAAGGGATGAGAATGGTGTTTTTATTGTGGCTATGGCGGTTCCTTTAGGCACTCAGACCAACCATGTGGCCGAAGCCTTTGGTGTTTTCCAGACCTTGAAGCTAGCTAGCCAATTGAAGTATAAAAATGTGTGGATTGAAGGGGATTCGAATAATATTAGACAATGCCTAAAGGGTCGTTAGAAACCTTCATGGTCTATACAAAATTGGATAGACCTTTCTAAGGATAACTTTGAGAAAAGTTATATTTTGCATGCCTATCGAGAAATAAACACGGTGGCAGATTTCTTCGCCAACAGAGGTGTCAAAGCCCAAAAAAAGATGATGTGGCAGGGGCAGGATGAGTTGGAGGCTAACGTTAAGGTCCTAATGATGTATGACCGTGTTCACGGGAAGGTGTAATTTCACATTCCATTGAATAATGGTTGAGTGTCCTCCCCTGCAGTCTTGAGACTGCGTTTTAATGATTATTCTGTGTTGGTTGAGGAGTAATTACTTTATCTCACATTTGCATGTGATTATTTTCTCACACTTTCTGGGCATTTTAGGAGCTTGTTTCTATAGGGTTCTGGACTATTCCATTCCTACTAGCAATACAATGGGTGGCGAAAGTCGCAGAGTGGAGCCGATAAGAAGTGCACAGCTGAAGAGCAATTTGAAGCTCTGGAAGAAGCTAGAGAATGGTGGCATTACTGTTTTCATTGAAAAACTACATAGCTGGGCCCCGGAGGTTACTAGGGTCTTTGAGAAAGATTGGAAGGATGGTGAGATTAACCTGTTTGGCAGACAGTGATCATCAATGAATAGCTTATTGCTAAGGTCACTGACCTCTCGACGGAGGGAATCAAATTCTACAGGGACAGGAAGTAATCTGATGAAGTGGTCAAAAAATTTCCTAAGTCGAATGCTAAGAGGGAGGAGTTACGAAGGACTTCCAGAAGCTACTATGATACAGATAGAATTGTCTCGCACTAGAGGAGGGTTTTGAATGTGTTGATGGAGTACGTCACTTTGGATGGTCGTTATACTAGAGTCTTTGGGTATCATTTCGTCCTACTGAATCATTTCAGGCACTAGGTCATGATTTCTTTTCCTTTCTATCTTGCGTCTTCTCTGAATAACAGTTTGAGAAGCCATAGACAAAACCCTACTAGGTATTCTATTCTTCATGAACGATTGCTTGTCCTAATTTATGACCACTTGAAAGCTATGTCGACTCTGCCTTACCAGACATTGTCGCCTAAGGTTAGGGTTGTTGACATAGATAAAGGAAAATCTAGGGATTCTCCTCAAAAGAAGGGTAAGAGAAAATTTTTGGAGGACCCCTCCCATGATGTGAACGATGAAGATTCGCAGTCGGAGTCATTATCTGAGTATTTCAACCATCTTGTGACCGATAGAGAAGAGAGACCCTGCTTCCCTATGGACCTCAAGGTGGGGGATCATTATTTTAAGGAGGAACAAGAATTTCCCATTGATGTTCTTGCAATAGCCTGTAATGGGGTGGTGGATAATTTTAGGTTAATGAGATGGGTGTTCTTTGAAATAAAGGAAATTAAGTTGAACCAGAGAGCTATGAATAGTAATATGGAGAAAGCTAATGATGACAATAATAGAGGCAGTGGTAGTGGTCAGGCTACTGATTTATGGACTAAGGAAGAGAAGAAGTATATGGTTGAGTGCCTCAAGAAAACGGTGGAAGAATTGCAAGATTTCAAATGCAATCATGATGGCAAGCAGGTGGATATGGAGGAGCAGCTGAGGAACATAAAAAATTCTCTCCACAAAGTGTTGGTTATGAACCATAAGATTTTAAAATCCACTACACAGACCATGAATACCATGGTGGAAAACCTGGAAAAATCCCATTAGATTAAGACTATTGTGTTTCTTGATTTGGACAAAGAGGAAGGGCAGCCAGATAGTGGGGGGTCGAGTAACAAGACTAGAGCAAATTTGAAGACCAAGCTTTAGTCAACATCCATGAGATCAAGAAGTCTGCACTTAACATGAACAGTCTAGAGCAGGAAGTGGCAAAGATCCTCCAGAACTTGGCCTAGGGGCTGGCTGTTTTGTAGTTTTTTGTCATTTTGGCCTAGGGGCTGGCTGTTTTGTAGTTTTTTGTCATTTTTTGGCTTTTCTGCCCTGGTTTTTAGTGTTTTCTTCTTTTTGGGCTGATTCTTGTTTTTTTATGTGCTTTGTTAATGCTATATCATTCGCTATCAAGTTGTTAAGGGTTTCAGGATCCCTCTAAAACCTGTTTGTTCCTTAATAAAAAACAAACATAAATTACAGACTAAAGCAATGAAATCGCTACCTACAACAAACATGCAAACACAGAGGAGGAGATGCAATGCCAACATCAAGTGCAAGCCTATACTGATGCCAATGAAAGGTATACATTGTGCTAAGTTTCAAATTTAAAACATATGGTATATTCATCCAATTTGAAAGGTAGTACAAAGTATTATGTATGTTACACACGAAAAGACAACACTTTAACCAACATTCATTAAACAACAAGCATAAGCCTTGAATGAGAAATGGAAGGTGAGATCGCATCAAAGGCGAGACACAAGAAAGAAAATGCATCAAACAACTACCAAGGATACAATGCACAAGGGTAAAGAAGGCAACGACTGAGATAACTCTTGCCTTTATCAACCACCCTCTTAGAAAACACTCTCATATTATAATCTTGTTTGAACTCATCAAGCAAAGGTGATGAGGACGTTGCTTACCATACATAATATAATGACATTAAATGTATCCATCGAAAATCATACCCAAATGCATCAAGGTAGTGCACAGGCAATGAAATTTCAACTTAAAAAACTTAATATGCATGCTACGATGGCGCACCCACAACATCGAATGGATTCCCATACTAACGGTTGAATGCAAATTCACTGAACAGATTCATCTCATAGATTCAACACATAGGAATGCTATTAGTGTAGTGATAGGCGCCTAGGGGAGAAGCAATGGTCGGTGACAACTATAGTTTTATTTGACATTTCACATGAATTCTCACAAAAACTAAATAAGAGAGGGTTATGCAGTGTTGGTTTAGATGGAAACTTTTTAGATCAAATCCCTGGAGCTATTCGATGTAAAGATAAGCTCTACATTATTAAGAACCAGACGACATCGAAAGAATAAGTGGGATAAGAAGTGAGGAGAGAAGTGAAGGGATTTTCTATTGGTGATAGGAAACTCTGTTATGATAAAGTAAATCTACACAATCGTTGTCCCTTTTGTTCGACATCATTATAATTCATATGCTAATGATGTTATGAGATCATGAGGAATACAAAGGGGGGTTTTGGCGCATTCCAAGCATTATAGTTTTATCGATTTACATAAACTGAATGCTAATATAAAACAAGCCTATCGAATTAGCAATTATAAAGCATATAAATCGAAAGTATCTAATTTGAATTTTCCAACATACAACACAATCTCCAAACATCTAATATATATGGTATCATAAGTATGATGCCTGGGAGAACAGACCATATAGAGAGGTTTGGAAGGCAAACGATTTGATAAACATGCATACAGAAGGATAAAATGGCACTAAGATATGCAAACTTTTAGCATATTACCCTATTAAGGAAAGATCAATTGATTATACAAAGTCTCATTACCTTACCAAGAAATTCATTATACAAGCATGGTTCAAATGGATCACACGAATGGCTTTGAAAACTTGCGTACCTGTGTCCTAAATTGGAATTAGGGAATCATCTTACTACTCTTGCTTCCGTGTCAATAACATTACTATCATCAAGCGAGTCTACATTTTCGTGCATGCAAAGCATATGTAATCGCCCTCCATATCTTCTTTGATCTTGGTCCTTTTCTTCCCAATATCCTGAATAAACTTTCTACCCCTATCGCTACTGCCTTTCTACACCGGTCGAATGAATAACCCATATCCCTCTTTGAATTGTCATTCCTCCGTTATTTACAACATTTTCAGTTTTTTTTCTCATATCTCATTAAATCCTTCCCATTATCATGCCTTACATCAGCGTTATAGATAGAATCATTCAGGGATCCCCTGCTCAACTAAAACTCGACCAAATTCCTTCCACGGGATTTCCCCCAAAATCCCCCTAATTTTTGCCGCCGCCCCCTGCAATTGAATAACTGACAAGTAATAAATTTAGAATCTTAACTGACCTATTCATTTTTCCCCATTAATTTTGCTATTTATTACTTATAACTGCCCACTTGCAATTTTTATTTATTTTAATATTACATTATAACTATGTTTATTTATAAATGTATTTATATTTATTTATTAACTATAGCGTTGCAAAATAATTGATTTTATCATAAACTATGATTACATATTTTATATTTACTTGTCACAAGTACCTTATTAATTTAATAGTTTTATTTCAATGCAACAAATAATCAAAATAGCATTTATCAATCAAATAAGCCAAATACTAAACAACACTAGATCACAAAGCATGGTCGAAAGCAAGACCAACTGACAACACTAGCAGGGTGAATCATGGAGGGGCACTACAAGAATGGAAGCTATAAGGATGTTCTTGGAATTTACTACTCATAAAGACTTTAAGGTCTATCGATGGATGCCAAGTCAACATTTTTAAATGGTGAGCTAGAAGAAGAAGTCTATATGAAACAACCGAAAGGATTTCAATTAACAAATCAACTGGATATGGTGTGTAGATTGAAGAAATATTTATATGGGTTGAAGCAAGCTCCTAGAGCTTGGTATGCAAGGTTAGACAAGTGTTTGATTCAACAAGGTTTTAACAAAGGTACGACAAACAGTAATTTGTACTTTAAGATTGAAAATGACAAAATCTTGATTGTAGTTGTGTATGTTGATGATATTATTTTTGGAGGAAATGAAAGTATGTGCAAGATGTTTGTGGAAGAAATGCAAAAAGAGTTTGAAATGTCTATGTTTGGGGAGATGGATTTCTTTCTTGGGCTACAGATTAATCAAATAGAGAAAGAAATTTTCATATTACAGTCTAAGTATGTGAGAGAGATGTTGAAGAAGTTTGGGATGGATGGTTCCAAACCGGTAAGTACTCCTATGGTGATTGGATGTAAATTGGGAAAAGATGATGATTCACCTAAGGCTGATTAGAGCAAGTATAAATCTATGATTGGCAGACTATTGTATAAATTTGATTGCTAGTAAATCGGATATCATACATGCTATCTATCTTGTGGCTAGATTTCAAAAAGATCCTAAGGAAAAACATGTTGCTATTGTTAAAAGAATATTCAGATATTTGAATGGCACTCTAGATTATGGATTGTGGTATCCTAAAGATACTAAATTTACACTTAGTGCCTATACAAATGCAGATTGGGTTGGATGTGTAGATGACAAAAAAAGTGCAAGTGGTGGTGCATTCTTTCTTGGATGCAAATTGGTGGCATGGTTGAGTAAGAAGCAAGATTCAGTCTCCTTGTCTACTCAATGTTATCAAGTTTCCACAATCCCTAATGATAAATGCTAAGTTGATTTCTGGATTTGATTGTGTGAAATATTTTTGCATCAATGTTTCAAATCACACTCTGTGATTCATCATCAGGATGAAGAAGAGAGCACAAGGAGAAAAATGAATAGTTGTAGACTTAGAATTGCATAAAAAGAAGGTAAGAGGGAGGAGAGAGAAATGTGGAACAAGAATCAAGGCCCAATAAGAAGATTGAAGGAAAGAAAAGAAAGAAAGAAATTAGAACAAAGAAATTTTAAAGAAGGTCAACCAATAACACCCAAATGGAAAGAAAAATAAAACAATAATAAATCACAAAAAAATAAAAATTCATAACAAAAAAGGCTATTAAATAACATGGTATAACAACAACTAAGCTATGTGACTACATAGCTAAGTAATTATTATATTAAATGAGAAAACAAGACTAAATTGAGACTAAAGAGCAACCAAAAATTATAAAGTGAAAGTATAAAATGAAGAACTCAAAAAATAAAATATAAGAAATGAATATATTAATGATCAACAAGAATACTAATAACCACAATAAGTAATAAAGATAAAAATAAACATCCAAAAGACAAGAAAAAGTTAAAGATATAAGAACAAAAAGAAGATGAGGAGAGTAAAGAAAAGACACAAAATTAAGAATAAAAAGGGAATAAAAATTAAGCTAAAAGTGAGGTAAAGACCTCAATAAGCTAAGCAAAAGTAATAAATTAAAAACATACAACAAAAATCCACAGATATATACATACATATATATATGTGTGTGTGTATGTATATGTATCAATATATATATATATATATATATATATATATATATATAAGAAATAAATGAAAAAGAAGACACTAAATAACTAAGATAAGAGAAAGACTAAAAAGAAGAGATGAGTAAACCTCAAAGACGTTATGAATCTAAAAACCAAGAGGAGAAGAAGCAAAAGGGAAAGAGGGGAGCCAACCAAGGAAACCTGGGGAAGATGGGAACAAGGAAGAGACCAAGGACACACAGAGGAGGGAAAATATCATTCCCGTGGCTCCCCTCTTCCCCTTTTGCTTCTTCTCCTCTTAGTTTTTAGATTCATAGTGATGGGCTTTTCCCTCTTTCGTGTGTCATTGGTCTCTTCCGTGTTCCCATCTTCCCCGGGGTTCCTTGGTTGGCTCCCCTCTTTCCCTTTTGCTTCTTCTCCTCTTAGTTTTTAGATTCATAACGTCTTTGAGGTTTACTCATCTCTTCTTTTTTCCTTTCTTCTTTTTAGTCCTTCTCTTATCTTGGTTATTTAGTGTCTTCTTTTTCATTTATTTTTTATATATAAATATATATAATTTTATATATTTAAATTAAATATATGTATTTATATATTTATGTATATATATATATATATAATATGTATATATTTATGTGTATATATATATATTTATATTTATATTTATATGTATATGTATATGTACATGTATATATAATGTATGCATGCATATATATTTTTTCTTTTTGTTTTACACATGCACATATATATCATTTTTTTCATTGCTTATTTATTTTCTTATTCCTTTATGCTTATTTAGTTGTTTTTAATTTTGCTATATGTGGATATTTATTGTGTGTTTTTAGTTTATTACTTTTGCTTAACTTATTGAGGTCTTTACCTCACTTTTAGCTTAATTTTTATTCCCTTTTTATTCTTAATTTTGTGTCTTTTCTTTACTCTCCTTATCTTCTTTTTGTTCTTGTATCTTTAACTTTTGCTTTTTTTTTTTGGATGTTTATTTTTATCTTTATTACTTATTGTGGTTATTATTATTCTTGTTGAACATTAATATATTCATTTCTTATATTTTATTTTTTGTGTTCTTCATTTAATATTTTCACTTTATAATTTTAGGTTGCTCTTTAGTCTCAATTTAGTCTTGTTTTCTTATTTAATATAATAATTATTTAGCTATGTAGTCACATACCTTAGCTATTGTTATATCTTGTTATTTAATAGTCTTTTTGTTATGAATTTTTATCTTTTTGTGATTTATTATAGTTTTATTTTTCTTTTCATTTGGGTGTTATTGGTTGACCTCCTTTAAAATTTATTTGTTATAATTTCTTTCTTTCTTTTATTTCCTTCAATCTTCTTATTGGGCCTTGATTCTTGTGCCACATTTCTCTCTCCTCCCTCTTATCTTCTTTTTATGCAATTCTAAGTCTACAACTATTCATTTTTTCTCCTTGTGCTCTCTTCTTCATCTCAATGATGGATCACAGAGTGTGATCCAAAACGTTGATGGAAAAATATTTCACGCAATCAAATCCATAAATCAACTTAGCATTCTCCTTGTCTACTATTGAAGCTGAGTATATTGTTGTTGCATCTTGTTGTACACAAGTTCTATGGATGAAACAAACATTGAAAGATATCACAGTGCTATATGATGATCCTATTTCTATTTTTTGTGATAATACAAGTGGAATTAACATTTTGAATAACCATGTGATGCACTCGAGGACAAATCATATATCTATTAGATATCATTTCTTGAGAGAGAAGGTCGTGGAGAATGAAGAAAAGATTGAGTATGTTCTGACGAAGGATCAAATTGCTAATATTTTCACGAAGACTCTTCCTAAAGATACTTTTGAGTATCTCTGGGAGAAGTTAGAGGTTACTGTCCCTCCTTTCTTGAACTATATGAATATGGAAATGCATCATTCCTATGGATATATGGATCTATCTTTCTTCTAGATTGATGTTTTAGTGGCTACCTCTCAAGGGGAGTAGGTAGTATCAGGTGTTGTCATTGTGTGTATTTTGCTATCATGACAAAGGAGAAATCAATTGAAAATATTATTTTTCCTTTTCCATTGATGTCAAAGGGGGAGAAGAAGCATGTGAAAAAGGAAAGAAAGATTTGGAGAGAAGAAGCATATAAGAGATTATCTTCTAAGGGGGAGAAAACAGAAAAATGTATTTAGCTCGCTAGTATGTTGTCTTTGATGGTTTTTCACATCATGTGTTGCCATCAATGACAAAGGGGGATATTGTTGCAAGAATGGAAAGATTGAAGGTGTTGTCATTGATGTCAACCGGTCAACTAGTTATCTACTAGCTGTTGTTGGCTGTATATGTCGAGGATATTGAGAAAATTGTAATAAAGATATGTTGCAGGTATTTAGTGGTTGCTCTAGGTTTTGGTCCATATTTACTCTTGTGGTTGTGTAGTTCAAATATGTTGTTCATGATTGTTAGAAGGTGCTATATTCATATTTTTGGTTGTTGATTCATTGTATAGTGCAAGTTGTGTTCACCAGTTGTGAACTATGGTTTTTTGTGTTTTTGGTTGAGGTCCACGAGAAATGTTGTTGGTCTGTATTTCTCTTTGATGAAGTCTTATGACTTATGGTTCTAGAGTTGTGTTTCCTTGGTTCTATTGAAGATAGTTTCAACATTTGGAAGATTTGTGCTTAATAGTTCTATGTGTTTTACACTGGTTTGGTCGACCTTGTGTGAAATACCACTTTCAAGAATGATGAAGCGTGTTCGATCTTTTTGGGTCCCTTGAAGCATGTGTTTTGGTCGCCCTCATTCTAATTCCACCCTAGGATGTTTTGGTGCCGACCTAATTTGAATTTGGATTTGGATGGCTGACTTTAGATATGTTTCAAAGTTGAAGATGGTATAAATGCAAGATGAGTTAGTGGTGAAACATGAGAGAGAGAGAGACAAGAGCAAAGAAGAAGAGCAAAAAAGAGAAAAGAGAAAGTATAGTTTTATGCAACATTGATTCTATTTAGTGAGTGTGTGTGTTGAGAGTGTGGCAGATCAATGCGAAGCTTAAAGTTGAGTTTCTAGATGCATTGAGCAGAAGGTGAACTCTATCATTCATGCATGCATGCGAGTAATTATGGTGGAATCCTTTGTTGCATTGGGATTGTAGTCTCTTTGTAACAAGTCTTATTTTTCTTATTTGTATCTCTGTGGCGGTGAGCCCTTTGGGTTGTATCCCTATTGGACAATGAGTCCTTATCTCAAGCAATGAGCCTTGTTGCAGGCAGTGAGCTTTGTTTCAGGTATTGAGCCTTTTTGTAATCATTTTTGATATTCTCTATAGTGCGAGTTAATCTTCATGATAGTTTTTCCCTCATTTGATTTTCCACGTAAATTTGATTTTATTGTGTTTATGTGTTGGATTTAGGTTTCTGCATTGGCATTTGATGATTAATCATTTAAGCAATATTAAGGATTAGTTTTGGTGATTGAATTAATGGCTTAATTCTGTGACAACTAATTCACCCCCCCTCTTAGTTTTCATATTCAACACATAGATGTCACCTTATGAATTATATGTGACCACTACAAAATATATAACTATTGATCTCAATCACCTATCCAGAGTAGCTTTATTCTACAAAAAACCTACATATATAAACAAGTGAATTTTAAAGAAAAACAATCTTGAAGACCTATTTTAAAATAAAAAAAGGTGGATTTATTTCTATTGTAATCTCATCATGCTCCAAACTTGAGTGAAATGGACCTACATATAAATATTAAAATATTGATGAGCATAAGCAACATGAACTACAAAGTTAGTTGAACATTCTCTCAAACCAAATATGATGCAAGATTAAGAATCACTATATATGAATTATATGTTGATGCATTACCATCATAACCTCATCATACTCATAACACAATGCTAGATGTATTGATTTGAATCACTTGAAAAACATGCCTTTGTTCTCCAAAAAACCTACATGTTTATATACAAGTGAATTTTTATATGTACTTTTAATCCAATACATAGAAAAACATGAATATAACTAACATGCACAATATCATACCTATCTTGGATAGAAAAAATAGATTTGCTACTCAATTTTCCCTAAGTGGTCATCTCTTACCTTTAGAGTATCCAATATTGCTCCATGATCAACATTACTAATCATCCATAGTTCTTTTGTTCTTGGTTTTGCATGATGATTCAATAACTTAACATTCATTGCTACAACTAGGTTTGGTTTTGTGCTTCTCAAAGTCCTCAAATGCAAGAATTCCATTCTTTCTAATCATATATGTTCGCAACCAAGTTCCAACAATAACAACTAATCTTGTAGGATATATGAATCCAACATGATTTGTCACAGGTTGTGTTAGATTTTTTTCCTTGAACACATCATGTCAACCAATAGTTTTATCTCTCTTCATTCCCATATGGTGCAACAACTACATAAACATGCCCTAGTTATATAAGGTCTAAAATATGGTCATAGTTAAATGAACTTTCCATTTCACTAAGTAAAGATGAATGAGCTTCATATAAAGGGATTAGATATTGTGAAATATATGTATCTACCCACTCACTTGACTCACAATTATACCACTCACATTTTATACAACTCTAATAAAAATAAACTAAATCTCGTGTCTAAATAGTCCATGTACTTGTATCTGAGCTTTGAAATGAAGGAATATTTGATGATTCCTTGATTGTTTGACAATCCGATCTCTCTCCCACTATCCCTTCATCAACCAACTAGAAGAACCTACATACTTTTGAATCAAGTTCCCCTCCTTATGACAATGCATAGTTACACCATTCAACAATTGAACTTGCATCACTGAATGTAGCACCACCTCTAATATTTAGTTGTTCTTTAAGTAGAGCTCTCATTACACATGCACTTGATCCATCATGCTCCCCTTTTCCATTCCTAGCTTAAAAAAAAACTCTAAATATGAGGTATACTGCTCTCTACATGCATTTTGATCATCTAATAAAACATATGAGCATTTTTTAATTGATCAATGCAATTATCTGACCAGATGAGATGTTGAACCATTGTAATATATTTTTCCTACAAGAACCTTCACCTCCAATCTTCAATTTGTATTTCACTATCTCAAACCTATTTTCTCAATTATTTTCTTTCCAAAATCATGCTCACTGCCCTCATGAATACATGATATAAACTTTGATAACCCACTACATTGCAAACACTTTTCATTTAAACAATCATTTTTATAGAAAATGTGACCATCATCTCTAGCACATAAAAACAAATCTAATAAGCCCTTGATGACCTTGGTAGTTTCATTGCACGATACTCTTGTAGCATTTCGTTAGTATGCAAAGTAGAATGAAAAATCCACATGGTATTTGGAACAACATGTATTACAAATTTTAAGAGGCGCACAATAAAATAACTTGTACAAGATTCAAATACCCTTTGTGATATTTTGAAATTTGGATGTGTTTCACAAAATAGTTTTTACAATGTTGTTTGGCTATATTCTAAGAAATATTTAGGATGTGGTGTGTGGTCTTGATCACCAATTCTTAATTTTAAAATATCTTTTACATTCAGTGATACTTTAGAGTTAGAGTGCCAAAATTGTTGAATTTCATCCTCTGTGGTATTAGTTAGCTTCTTATCAACTCATGGAAGCATATCACTAAAATCCCAAGTATCATTTTGAAGAGGACTATCTAGTCTTGATCTTATTGCTAGCACTTTTGACAATGTTTTATAATTTAGCCTTAATTCAACGCATCTTTTCCTTAATAATCAAGCCTTTCTTAATTGATTGCTTACTAAAGAGCTTATTATTCTATGAGAAGCTCTCTTATCTTTTCCCTTACTAGTCTTTCCAATAGAATTGAGTGCATTAAAAATATTTTAACAATAATGTTATTTCAATCTAACTTTTTTTTACACGAATCTTCAATTCCTTTAGTAATGGTATCATTTTGTATGAATTTAGCAATTTTACAAAAAGTTGACATTGTTCAGTTAATGTCTTATTGGAAAAGTATTGACTGAAAATTTTGGTAGCCCACAATTGAACGGTTCGTGATGACCTTTTTCCTTCAATTTTTTCTATTATATTCTCATCTATTTCAACTAACCATTTTGGGGTTCTTGAATGTTTTAAAATTTTATTGGACTCATTACAAAAAGATGGATTTATGATTTCATTTTCTTCTTCACAAAGGTCCTCTCTTCTTATGTAATTTGGAGATTGTAAGAGAGGGGGACCAACCACGTTCAAGGCCCCAGGTCACGGAGGGCCAAGAGCAGAAGGCTGCCCTAACTTACCTCAGCTTAACAAGATGTTGGGGAATGCAGGACGAGAATGATGAGGACTATAAAGTCCTTCCATCACTCTAAGAACCCAAAATGCAAGATGGGGCTAGGCGAGCCAGTTTTTGGGTTCAACCTACGCCTTTGGAAGCTATCTACTTGGGGACAGAAGCGCTGTCCTAGAATGACAGCATGATGTGTTGGTGTCTCTCAAGTGCACTGGTTTCCATACGACCAGACAACTAAAGAGACAAGGTCAAACCTAGGAAAACAAGCTAACGACCCAACTAACTATTACTAAAGGGCCACAATAACATGATTAAGTAAAAAAAATACTCTCTAATGTGATAAAGTAAAAATCCAAGAGTTAGGGTGGCAAGGATGATCTCACAAAGAAACTCGTTCGCCAACTAGCTCCTTGAAAGCACATTCACCTACACACAAAGAGGAGGAAAAATGTTAGGTGGCTGTATAGGGGTCTGCCTCAGTCAGACCCCCATTTAGGTGTTTCCACCTCCACGAACATCCAAGAAAGTGAGATAAAGAAAATAACGTAATGAAGAACACTAAAGCACTACAAAACAATAAATGTGCTTACTCTACCAAGTAATAGAGGAGAGGAATGGGAAGCTTACCACTTCCACCAAAAGCACTCAAGGTTGATGGGGGAGAGAATGAGAGTACTCGAGCCTCTGCTGCAATGGTGTAGTCCCAAACTTGCTCTACTGAAGTGATGGAGTGAAGTTGTTGCTGCAATGGAGTGCAAGAGTGCTACTAGAATGCTTGAGAATGCTAGAAGTGAGTGCAAGAGAGTGAAGAAGCTGGTCTAAATGCTTGGAAGAAGTTGAAATGCATGTAGAAGGAGAGAATTTGAAGAGGAGATGAAGAAAATGACCATATTCGAGTTGATTGGCCGAAGAGGGCGTTACAACTTGACCACCAATGAGAAGTGTAACGCCTCTATAAATTCAATCGCATGAATTTTCCAAGGACATAAACGCGTCACGCAGACGTCTACACACCACATGGTTGTCCCCAACAAAAATTTCCCCACTAACACTCAAAAAAGGTGCCAAGTGGGATGAAAGCAACAGGCTTAGGTGTAATTAAGCCTTCGAACTTGGTTTTCTAAGGTGGAAAAAGGAAAAAGGGGAATTTGCATAAGGGGTACAAATTCACTCTTATAAATTTTTCCCCCACTTTAGCAAGCACGAGTATTGATGAGTGCTTTGGTAAAGTAGATCAAGGGAGGAGTAAGGTTAGAAATGTACTGTCGAGGAAGTAGACCATGATCTGATGAACCTAAAGGTATAGGACAAGCAAAGGACTTCATAGCTTCTCAAAACTATGAAGTTGAAGAAAGAAAGTGTCTTGCAGACCTGCAGACCTGCAAGGAGGAAACCCCTAAGATCTCTCATATGAAAGAAGCCCCATGAAGTAAGCACCTTATAGGCCTACAGACCTGTAAGGAAGGTGTCCCCCAAGAACTCTCACATGGAGGATACCCAAGAAGCATCCCCCAAGATCTCTCACATGGAGGAGGCTAGGAAAGCACCCTACAGACCCATAGACCTATAGGGAAGGTATTCTCCAAGATCTCTCACATGAAGAATACCTAAGGAAGCACCCTACAGACCCACAGATCTGTAGGGAAGGTAACCCCCAAGATCTCTCACATGGAGGAAACCCAAGAAAACACCCCATAGGCCTACAAACCTACAGTGGAGCCAACCTCAAGATCTCTCGCATGGAGGAAGCTCAAAGGAAGCATCCTATAGGCTCTCAAACCTACATGGAGGTATCCCCTAAGATCTCTCGCATGGAGGAAACCCAAGAAAGTGCCCTACAGGCTTGTAAGGGAGCCACCCCCAAGATCTCTCGCATGGAGGAAGCTCAAAGGAAGCGCCCTACAGGATCTTAGACTTGCAAGGAGGTATCCCCAAGATCTCTCACATGGAGGAAACCTAGGAAAGCGGACTTCGCACAGTCAAGAAGTGGCCACATAAGCAAGTAAGCGGACAGTTGCGCAGACCGTCAACAATTTGAAAGAATTTCAAAGGGGTCCCTCGGGAACCCGTCGTGAACAAGGGGTCCACTCAAGGGATGCACAATTCAAAAGAAGATATTTTCTCTTTCTCAAATCGATCCATCATCAAGGGATCTCCTTATAAATGAAGAGAATGCCCCCACATGAGGGGAAGGTTATAGCCTTTCCACCTCGAGGGAAATATTCTCAAGTTCTTTCAAAAGGATCCCTAATTATGAATGTTGTTTTCAAAAAGGAATGTTTGTAATGATTTTCAAGAAAAGATTTGTTGGCAATGAATGTATTTTCTAAAAAATAAAAAATGTTGAAGAAAGGCGTTGTCACACATGAAAGGGACAACTCAAGCAAAGAAGAGAGAAAGATAAAGAGAAATCAAAAGAGAAAACACAAACAAAGGGCACAGGGGCATCTGGTTTAGCAGGGTCATATTTTTCCATGCTCATATAAATAATAGGTAACTACAGTGCAAGGAAAAAGATCATCAATCCCCAACTAGATTAGGAAGAATGCACGAAAAAATAAATAAAAAATAAAAAATTGGGTCAACATGGAAGGGAAACCTAAATGCCCCCAACGCTTTGCATCGTCCCCAATTTATCAAAATTCAAGCACAAACATGGAAGAATGATGATACAAATAGAAAAAGGTTTATGACACAAAAAACATGCCTGTATCTAAGCACCAACAGGGATGACAAGGGTCATCCAGGCATACATAGTATGAGCACGGGGAAACACATCACAAAAAACACACACCCATACACAATATTAAGAAGAGGCCTCCTCCTAACATTGATCGACCAAGAGGTCATCCGCTTCCCACTCTAGATCATTGCAGGGGGAAGGAGGATGAGCCTATAGTGGTGGGATGTTAAGAGGAGAAGCATCACAACCCTCGCAACAAGAGCCAGGAGAATCGCAAGATAGCTATGATAGAGCTCTTGTGGAGCTAAAGATGCATTTAGTGAATATGGTTGACAAGACCAAAAATTCATCCACAGAGACTAAACATACTATAGAGCCGCTCTAGCTATGGGCAGAACAACTATGCACGAAGTTCACTGAAACCCGTGGCTGGAACATTGTTTGGGAGGCTGAGAACGTTTATTCACTGGAATGCCATCCGCAACCCTGCAACTACCTACAAAGAGCGCCCATCAAAACCAGCTCCAACCAAAGAAACTTCGAAATTGCCAAAAGAAAAAGAAAAACATGAAATGGAATCCTGTCAAAGTAATATCCCTTATCCCACGAGCACAAGAAAAATTTGAATAGCCGAAACATACATCAACAAAAGTAACTCCCATTGAAGAAGATTGATGAACACATACCCCCTTAGAGTTAAAGCGCATCCGCCACTTGTAGTAGGCTGAAGTAGCCTTGAAAACTAGGCTTCAAAATAATAAATTAGATGGAAGGAGAGAAGGCTGCTGGGGGCAAGCGGGGATGGTTATCTCTTCCTCCTTCCTTTGTGAGGTGGCCTACTCATCCAAGAGAGCCTTTCGTCAGTGCTTACGCTCACGTGCAAGGCGATTTCTATGATTATTTGAGTTGGAGGCTAGAGGTTGTGAAGGAGCAAAAGGATCCTGCTCAATCATGGGAACGCCTACTATGGCCGTCTCTGGTGGAGGAACAGATTCTTGAATGGGAGCAGGAGGAATAGGTTGAGGAGTAGTGGGGGAATCAGCTCAAGAGCCTCAATAGCGAACCTCTTCCTATTCTTGCTTTAGGAGTAGGAGTGGTAGGAGGCTGCAGATTGAATTCCCTTTAGGAACCTTTCTTTTTGTCGTATAAGTAATACCATGATCTGGGGTATTCGTTAGGGAGATCTGAGATCCTAAGCTTGGGCCTACGCCAAGGAGGTATCATTGGACTCAACGGATAGCCGTCGGGCCGACTCATCCAGTAGTCTTCCCAAGAAAGGGGAGAGGACGAGGTAATCTGGGGAAAGTAAACCTTCTCTTTGCCTTTATGGGAAGGAGAGGGAGCTGGCATGGACTTCTCCTCTCTTCTAAGAAGAGGGAGCGGTAAGTGCAGACTTCTCCTTCTCCTCTTGGGAGGAGGAGGTGACTGACTGTTGCATCACAAGAAGGGTCAATTTCATCTATCCCTTGCCCCCAGTCTTATACTTTACATAATTCTTATAATGTAGGTCCATTCTCAGAGGAAGTGGATGGACTAGGGTGGTCCAAAAGTGATCCAGTGAATATCCACCATAGCACACCAAGGGCTGATATCTAGTATCATGCACTACATGCATGACACCTTAGTGAGAAAATTTTAAACACTTGTGAACAACAGAGGTGATTCCATTCATGGAAGCTTTCCAAGGTATGTCTAGCTTCAGCCTAAATAGATCTGACTCTGGAGGGTATGTGCAGGATCATGGTGCGCCAAAAAGTGGCAATATTATGGGTATTTGTAGGGTATGTGGCTGACGACTTTTTTTTCACCCAAAATTAATGAAATGAAAAGGGTTTTTAGAGGAGATTCTCAGCTTTCCAAAAATATAAATTATGATTTAATTTGAATTTTAATAAATAATTATTATTTATTTTCTATTAGAATTCTGACTGAGTCCCTAATCGATAGGTGATTGAAAAACATCTATAACTTTCAAGCGGTATCATATTTTTGAATCCAAAACATGCGTCACATTCTATGCTTCACATACTATAGGATTAAAAAAAAATTGAATTTCATGAAGTTTGACCAAGTTAAGGTGGTCAGACATACGAGTTTTATATTTTCTAAGAAGTTGTAATAAAAAATTCATGGTGTTGGCTACTTGGAAAAGAACAAAAATATGCATCACATCGGGACATGAGTCCTCTATATATAAAATATTACAAAAATATTATCATTTTATTGTGGTTAGGGTGGTTAGAGAGACGCCTACTTCTTATGTTTTCCCTAAAATTTAAGTACTACTGCATTGAAATTTCAAATTTTTAACAAAGAGATTTTTTTGTTTCAAAAATAAACCTAGTATTTAGAAACTACATTTGGGTACTGCAATTCTATTCTTACATATTTTTGAAATAATATAGATAACTTATTCAAATATTTACGTCAAGTTGCCTAACACTGATTTTTTTGAATTTTTTGCCACTTAAGGGCCTATTTTTTGCACGATGATCCTGCACATACCCTGGAATAACATTGAAAACCGTGTCAACAGTCCTAGGTCCAACTAGGATGGACAAGGTTATCGAGCCATAGGGTTTTAGACACATACCATCGTGCGTACGAATGGTAGATTTCATGTCTTCATATTCTTCCCTCTATAATGAATTTAATACCAATGTTTCCTCCATGATAACATTCAATGGCTCGCGGGGTCTACCAAGACCCCTATCACAATGTTACCATTGAGGCAAGCAGGAATGTAGAAGGGAGAGGGCTTGTTGTTTAAGGGAAATTCTTGTGATGTGAATGTTATGTCTGGAGAACTAGGTACAGGTAGAGCAGTAGACGTCACCATGACCATGTTAACATAGGCCTCAGGTTGAGTAACAAAATTAGTGGGATCAATAATCATGTTATTAGAATGTGACATAAATGGGTCTGTGTATATCTTCAATTCACTATTAGCTTTTGCCACTGATTTGTTAGCATTTTGTTTACTCCCATTGAGATGAATGGTATCATCCTCAATGTGGTCATGTATCTCATGATGCAATCACATACAATGTTCGGTATCATGTCCATTAACTCGATGGTACTGACAATAAGTGCTCCCATCATACCAATTAGGGTAAGGATCCTTAAGAGGCTTAGGACTTGGCAAGGTTACAATCTTATCCTTCAACAACTTCTATAAGATAGAAGAATAAGATTATGATAAATTTGTGAACTTTTGGTTACATCTAAGGTCGTTGTCATCAATATCGGCTACTAAATTTATAACGGCCTTACCTTTCCCAAAGATTGATATGATGGACTTTCCCTCATAATGGGAGCGTGAGGAGGATCCCTCGAATTGAACCACCATTTTTTGGTATTCTCGTAAGGCTGCACACAAATGCATGAAAGAAGTGTACTTCATAAGGGCGAACTTCTATTGCCAAGGCCTTTGTAAGTTCCCTATGAATACCTTTTGCATGTTAGAATTGGGTAGCTAATACAAGATTTATGAAAGAAGCGCTTGATAGCACGCTACAAAATTAGTGATTTTTTTTATATCTCCTTGTTTACATCGAATGAGATCCAAGAAGGTCATCTTCGGCTTGATATTAGCTTGAAACTGTCTAAGGAATTGATTTACAAGTTGGTCAAATGAGAAAATAGAATTGTCAGGCAATGAACAGTACCACTCGAGTGTTGTATCCTTGAGTGATCGGGGAAACAACTTCGCCATTAATGCATCGTGGTGGAAGAAGTTGATGCACAAGGCACTAAAATCAAATACTTGTGTTTATGGATCCCGTTTACCGCCATATTTTTAAAACTTATGGATCTCCATTCCTTGCAGGAAGGGAGTGTTCAAAATTGCAACCAACAACAGGCTATGGCAGAAGAAGGGCTGGGAAGAGGCTTGGGAGAGACTTTCCAACTGGCTCTGCATCTTACCCATATTCTAAAGGAGGGTGTTCAAAATAGGGTCATTAGAAGATAGAGGGCCAGAGGAACCTCTTCCAAACCACCACCGAAGCCTCCTCTAGAACTGCCAACAGTGTGGCCTCTGCTAGAATCACTATCAGAGCCACCGCCACTAGTAGGGCCTCTGTCGGAACCACCTCCGCTTCCAGAGCCACCACCATGACCTCCACTAGAACCACCTCCATCAGCACCACCTTCACTACCAAATCCACTGCCACTACCAAAGCCTCCACCACTCATCTTTCCAAAACCTCCACCACTAGAGGTGACAGGAGGGGTGAAGCTAAATCCCAAAGTGACCTTGTTTACTTTGATAGTTTAGAGTTTCTCAGAGATCTAGAAGGGATTGCGTTAGCCGTGTAGATAGACTTGGGAGGCATCGACACTCCTAGCTATCCCTCATAATCTTCAAGAGTGGCTCCTCACATAACACTAGGAGTGTTAGAAGAAGTGCATGCTTCTATCAGACTAGTAAGACTAGCCAAGAGTTCCAAGCATGTTCTATCTTTTCTAATCATGTATTTTAGTTCACTATTTGCCCGAGTGGCCCTAGCCATCTTCGGGTTTCTTTCCAAATTATTTTCCAAAGCATCCAACCCTTTGCTAAGGGTAGAGACATATTCTGAAGGGATCTTAACAACCTCATACTAATCAATCGATGATGGTGTAGGAGACATAGGAGGAGTGGGGATGTGATCGGTCTCATCAGAGAATCCTAATTCACCCCTTGACAACTGCTCCTGCATTGCCATACTAACGACGAGACCAGAGAAAATGCTTGTAGAGAAACCGATAGTGACCTTCGTCCTTTCTATTGGAAGGTGTCGTACACTTCTACTTACGATATACCCAGAAGTTGTAGACTAGCTTGTGATGCTCATAAACCTTCACAACACTTGGAAACACAATAGTCATGGAGTATGCGGGAGAGGTTTCAACACCAATGGATGAACAGACGTTGGTTCACGTCAGGTTCACCAAAAATGTAAGAGAGGGGGACAAACCATGTTTTAGGCCCCAGGTCATGGAAGGCCAAGAGCGGAAGGATGCCCTAACTTACCTCAACTTAACAAGATGTTGGGGAATGTAGGACGAGAATGATGAGGACTATAAAGTCCTTCAATCACCCTACAGACCTGAAATGAAAGATGGGGCTAGGCAAGCTAGTTTTTGGGTTCAACGCTATGCCTCTGGAACCTCTCTACCTGAGGACAGAAGCATGGTCTTGGGACGACAGCTTGACACGTTGGCGTCTCTCAAGTGCGTTGGTGTCCGTACAAGCTGACAATTAAAGAGACAAGGTAAAACCTAGGTAAGCAAGCTAACGAACTAGCTAACTACTACTAAAGGGCCAAAATAATGTGATTAAGCAAACACAATACTCTCTAATGTGATAAAGTAAAAATGCAAGAGATAGGGTGGCAAGGATGATCTCACAAAGAAACTCATTCTCTAGCTAGCTCCTTAAAGCACATTCACCAACACACAAAGAGGAGGAAAAATGTTGGGTGGATGTATAGGGGCCTACCTCAGTTAGACCCTTGTTTAGGTGTTTCCACCTCCACAAACATCCAAGAAAGCAAGATAAAGAAAATAACGCAATGAAGAACACTAAAGCACTACAAAATAGTAAATGTGCTTACTCTACCAAGTAATAGAGGAGAGGAATGGGAAGCTTACCACCTCCACCAAAAGCACTCAAGGTTGATGGGGGAGAGAATGAGAGCACTCGAGCCTTTGCTACAATGGTGTGGTCCCAAACTTTCTCTACTGAAGTGATGGAGTGAAGTTGTTGCTGCAATGGAGTGCAAGAGTGCTGCTAGAATGCTTGAGAATTCTAGAAGTGAGTGCAAGAGAGTGAAGAAGTTGGTCTAAATGCTTGGAAGAAGTTGAAATGCATGTAGAAGGAGAGAATTTGAAGAGGAGATGAAGAAAATGGCCATATTCGAGTTGGAAGGCTGAAGAGGGCATTACAACTTGACCACCAATGAGAAGTGTAACGCCTCTACAGATTCAGCCACAGGAATCTACCAGGGACATAAGCGCGCCGCACGAATGTCTATGCGTTGTGTGGGCATCCTCAACAGAAATTCCCCCACCGACACTCAAAATAGGTGTCAAGTGAGATGAAAGTAGTGGGATTAGGTGTAATTAAGCCTTCGAACTTGGTTTTCTAAGGTGGAAAAAAGGAAAAAGGGGAATTTGCATAAGGGGTGCAAATTCACTCTTATACAAAGATACATAGACTTTCAATGTTTCAAGTGTGTGTTATCAATTTCATCAATGCTATGAATGAATAAATTATTGAGTGCAATTTTAATTTCATGGGGTTCATATCCACATTCATCAAGAAAATCTTATGATGTTACTCTTATCAATACGTCTTTTGTAAGGATTCAGAAATATCTCAATTACTAATTATAATCCTCAATTCCCAAAAATAATTTAATAGAACCAACTAATTATATAGTGGTGAGATTTAAGAGGAATTATTATATAATTTAAATTACTTATAAAAATAAATTAATATTCACATCAATGAATCAAGGTATATCAAACAAGATAAACGATTTGTCAGTACAAATAAGAATCATCTTTATTCAAATTAAATACTTACAGATACAACATAACTAACCAATATGATTCTTACACAAGAAAGGATTGCTCATCCATGTGCCAACCACCTAGACCTACAAGAAAATGTTAGTGAATAGGGGTTTTCCTTGGTCAAACCCCGTTTTGGTAATCAAACCTTGAAATGAAATAAGATACATGAATGAAAAATGATCACATTATGATATTGTTACTCACCAAAACTCTAGCCTTAATCTCTTGCTTGTTTGTGATAGAGCTTGACTTGAATACTTCTTGAATCATGAAATCTTCATCACAAGAGTTAGCTCAAATATACACATGATACATGCATGATGATTTGGCATGGTGGGTTACTATTACATCAATGATGGTAAGAATACTTTATAAGAAGGTAAAAATATTTAATGTTTTAATAAACAAGATTCCTAATTTTCCTTCCAAGGAATGAGATTTAGAATAAATGCATACTTATCAAGTTCCCTCAATTTTTCTTTCAAATGATGTGATCTTAGATCTATACTTCTCTTTTATTTTAAAAAGATAACACACATATACATTTAATACATTCAATGTATTCACATAATCAATGTATTCAACATGCTAAACCTTATTCAACTTACTATCTATTTTCAACATATTTCATGTATTCAATGAACATGCTACACATTCCACAAATAAGACTAGACAACCATCTGCTGTAGCACCCCAAAAGAAGGGCACTGAACCATCAACATCCTACAATTTAAAAGACATGCTCAGACGAAATATAAGAGGAGAGAAATTCAAGTAACACTTTACATGGTTGATCTAGAATGATAAGCATGATATGGAACTGAAAATGACCAAGAATATGACTTCAATTCATACCTTGATATCACTTAAAACATTACAACACAAGTTCATGGAAAAAAGAAAAAGATCCTATTAAAAGGAGAGATTAAACTCTCAAAATAAAAACAAAATACCATTGACCATATTAAATTGGGAAACAACATTAAAGATTAAATAAAATAGAAGCAAAGTAACTAGAAAGCCAACAATTATTCTTGTCACTTATCCTACTCAATTAAAATAGATAACATAGTCCTTAGTGAACATAAATATTTGAACATGCATTCACATCGTACGCAACTATTTTATGATTACAACTACAATATCATATATACTTAGCTAAAGTACTAGATTATACTATGTAATAAAATGCAAGCAATGCCTTCAGGACATGAGTCATGGTCCTCAAAGATAAGCTGCATGTACAAGATAATTATATAAGGCATTTACTCATGTACCATTACATAATAATTGAAAAATATGTTTAAAGCAGAAATTTAATATGAGATGTAATGCAATACTCTGGCTTCCAATGTTGATAACTTGAGACTAGTGATTGTATGGTGGGAATTTACACAGATCATTGCACTAAACAAACACATTTATCATATTCCTGATATGATTGGGATTGTACATTCTGAAATCACCATTCAGAGATTAATCCATCAGGTTCTCCATCCACAATTCTATCAAGTATCATATGAGTCAGGTCTAGCTTATTATAATATCATGGTTATTCTGCAATCGTGTGTGTTGAAGTTGTTTGTAATGCTATTTTTAAAAAATTTGTATAGGTTTTATTTTTCTATCGATACACTTTTTACCAGTTAAAAAAAGAAAAATCAATATTATTTTACTTTATTGAAAAAAATGATTTTGAGTCCTCAGGAAGCTAAGGTGCTCAGTGACCAAATGATATGTTTAATCTCCACATTAAAATTTAAAGCCCTAAAACAGGAAATATAGATCACTTATAACAGTTTGAGAACATACACTATATTTAATTTACTTCTATTATTATAACTAGGAAAGACTAAATCCAACTGATAAGTTTTGCGAACTGGCAAATTTCTAGGAAACAAAACCACAGTCTAATAAATTCGTTGACAAGATAGATATTTGCATACCTCAAAATAACTTCAAATCATTTTACTAGCTCAGGTGGTCTTAACCCTGTACTTTTCAGCTTTCGATATTGCAAATGGTACTTTACCCACTTTAATACCATCAGTGGCATCAAGTAAAGGATGCAAAAACTGGCTTTGTGTCCGTTCTTGATCCGATTCTAGAACTACTCACCCTCTCCACCCGACATCCATTCTTCAGTTATTTTTCACACATATTACGACTGATCGTCAACATCCCAGCTGGAGACAAAAATGTTGACTCTTTTCCTTCAAGACCCCACTCAACAATAGGCATTGCTTCCTCAATCCCATAACCACTTGTCCATGTAACCGTCATATGGTACAAATGTCAAGGGACAGCGATGCCTGCAATGCCAATCTTCAATGGAATTCTTCTATCGATGACTCTCTTTGTTGCCCAATTCTAAACCTAGATTGCATGAGGAGCTACGCCCAGACCTGTTGGTGGAGATTTCAGAATCTGTTGATTATATTACGTAATTTTTCCATGCCTATGATTTATCCTCCAATAATGATATTCTAATCTTGTTGTGGCCCTCTTGAATTTCTTATGCTGACTCATCAATTGGTTTCAATTAAACTTATCTGCTGGGACAATCCTCCAAAATCGTAATCCTTCTGTCTCCAAAATTCTCAACAATATGATAAACCTGATATATTGTTAATGCTGGAAGGACTCTTCTAAATTATTCAAACCTTCTACCTGAGAACCAAATCACTTGAATAATGTAGTATCCACAATTTCAATGCACTGATTGTTGCGCCAGTCCCCCTTGAGATATATGATTTGTCTTTTGACTAGAGATATTATCTAATCTACCCAAATCAAATGTCTTCTTTCCTTAGCTTGAAATTGCAACTCTCCAAATCTTCAAATTCCTTCCATATTTTCTTGCAGAGAGAAAAAAAATAAAGATCCAGAAAAACTGTCTTCCTTTCATTATTCATTTCCTTTCTCTTAAAGATTTGTTTTCAATTTTTCCAATAACTAAATCTTGAAAGTAATAAAAATAAGATTTATTTTTGTGCCACATATTTATCTTTCGTAAATGTCATTTTAATTGCAACTTGAATATCTATTCTAAGTAAACAATAACTAAATACCTTTTATTTGCAATTTAAATGTTTGTTCAAAATAGTTAGCAAGGAGGTAACATTTAATTTGTAATTAAAAATATTTTTTTCTAAATAGCTACTCATTATCATTTATTTGCAAAATAAATTCTTTAATTAAAATATAATTAATTATTTTATTCCTTTGCACTTTAATTTCACTACTAATTTATTTAATTAAACATTCAGAAGTACGATCAATATAATCATTCAACCAAATTAAATGCATCAAAATAGTATTTTTGAATTATAAATTACTTATTGAAAATAGGGGCCGTGACATCTTTCAACACTTTTTGCAATATTTTCAATTTCATGTTCAACATTTTTAAATTGAATTTCATGTTCAACATTTTTATTTTTATTTTCAATTTCATGTTCAACATTTTCATTTTTAATTTCATGTTCAACATTTTCATTTTCATTTTCAATATCAATATCATAGTCACTTTCAATGTCATTTAAAAGTAAAGAAGAGCCTTCTCCTTGAAGGGTATTTGACAAACCTTTTATTTTCACCCTCTTCCTTGATCTATATTTGTCCCTACTTGCTTTGATTTCCTCCACTTCAAATTTCCTCTTTCGTTTGGCTTTATGAAGGCTATTGCTTCCCATTAAACAAACAAAAACAAGTGCCTTGGTGATTGATAGCATAAAATTTTGTGTAAAAGAGTGCAAAAAAGTAAAATTTTATCTATATTAGACAAAAATCATGACATTCTCGATACCAAAGAGCATGTGGGGATTGTTGGAATGACCAAAATGGAAATTGGGTCATTTTGTCCACTCAAACAAAACGGGTATCTGTTTAAACAAAAAATAAATTTATAGCAATCAAATGTAATACATATAAATTATAATATTACATATATTATATTATAATATTTATACATTGTAATATTATAATATTATACTTATATAATATAATATTATATTAATATTAATATACTCTAATATATATTATATATTATATTGATATTAAAATAATCTAGAGAGAGATGGAGGTAGGG
The DNA here is from genome assembly GCA_007258455.2 of Sequoia sempervirens. Classification (NCBI taxonomy): domain Eukaryota; kingdom Viridiplantae; phylum Streptophyta; class Pinopsida; order Cupressales; family Cupressaceae; genus Sequoia; species Sequoia sempervirens. The sequence continues at coordinate 55,777 of VDFB02085946.1, forward strand.
AGGGAGAGGTAGAGAGAGGGAAAGGTAAGGTGAGAGGGATAGAGGGAGGGAGAGAGAGAAGGAAGGAGGGAGGAAGCGAGGGATAAAGGGAGGGGTAGGTGGAGAAAGAGGGTGGGAGAGGTAGGTATAGAGAGAGAGAGAGAGAGAGAGAGAGAAACTGAGAGAGGTAGAGGGAGGGAGAGAAAGAGGGAAGGAGGGAGATAGGGAGAGGGAGGGAATGAGGGAGTGAGAGATAAATGGAGGGGTAGGTGGAGAGAGAGGTATAGTTGGAGGGATGGAGGGAGAGGGGATATAGAGAGAATTAGAGGGATGGAGGTAGGGAGGGGATATAAAGAGACGTAGAGGGGGAAGGGTCTGAGAGAGGTAGAGAGAGAAGGGGGAAGGAGGGATAAAGGGAGGGAGAGGAAGGCTAGGATGGATGGAGAGATAGGAGAGATAGAGAGAAGTAGAGAGGGATGGGGAAGGGAGAGGTAGTAAGGTAGGGTGGGATGGATAGAGCAAAGGAGAGAGAGGAAAGGAGGGAGATAGGGAGAGGTAGGTAGAGAGAGGAAAGGTTGAAGGAATAGAGTGTAGGTAGAGAGAGTGAGGGGAGATAGAGAGAAGTAGCGAAAGGAGAGAGAGAGGTAGAAAGAGAGGGGAAGTTCAGAGGGAGGGAGAGGTAAGTAGAAAGAGAGGTAGGGTGGGAGGGATTGAGGTAAAGGTAGGTATAGAGGGATAGGGTGAGTGGAGATAGAGAGAGGGAGGGAGGGGTACAAGTAGAGAGATGTAAGGTTCAAGGAATAGAGGGAGAGGTAGGGTGGGATAGGTAGAGAGAGGTAGGATGGGAGAGGTAGAGAGAGGTAGTATGTGTGTGTATGAGTGAGATAGAGAGATAAGGTTTGAGGGATGGAGGGAGAGGGGATATAGAGAGAAGAGAGGGATGGAAGTAGGGATGGGAGATAAAGAGGAGTGGGGGAAGGAGAGATAAAAGTAGAGAGGGATGGGGGAAGGGATGTTGAAGTTGAGAAATCCAACCTCACAAACCCCGAAGATCACCTGGATGCAAATAATCTGTCACATAAAGAAGACATTTGAGACAAAAGGCAAAGGTGCTCTAAAAGCTGAAAATGTATTAATCAGAGAGATAAAATACAATGATCAATCCTTATAAAAGGAGATTGTGCAACCCTAAAGAAACCCTAATAGGTATACATTTAATAATTAATATAATTATTAAATGTCACAATATGCAAACTAAAGTGAAATATTAAGAGAGGAATAAAGGTAACTTATTTAACATAATTAAGTTAAAACCTTTACTCTAACATCCCCCCTTAAGATGAGCAAGAGTGCAACTACAAACATGTGCAAGAAAGAAAAGGTAACTACAATGCATGAGAAGCAACCCGAGGGGTCAGACAACTAGGCCTGATTAGGTACCCGAATACAACCAAATCTTTGTAAAGTGGAGAAAGGGAGAAAACCTCATGGGAACAAAACTCCCCCCCAAAAGAGAGAAAAGGAAAGAAAAGAAATGCACTAATGAAAGAAGGATAGGAGGTGGATTACATGATACCCCCCATAGACAGCTTCTATCATATAAGTACATATACAATGGTCTCCATAGGAGAGATATAAAGAGACAAGAAGGCCCCCCCACAATGAAGAAACTCTTGTCGCAATGGTAGATGCTTGATGTAGAATCCAAAAAGAGATCCTTAAGTGGAAAATAATATTCCTCCCCTTGGGAAGGGGGAAATGGATCAAAGGGCGATGTGAAGAAACTGTGAAGAGTGATGAACAATCCTATCTCAAGATGTAGTATTATGATAGGATCTTTGAAGAATCTCTGCATGCGAGATTGGAAACAAAGTGATGCAAATCCAAAGCTGATGTGGAGAATCTTGAAACCTCTGAATGCATGGATAATGGCCCGGGTGTACCGTGACAACTGATTGTCAAGGTAGAGAGATGAATGTCCTCAAAATAATCCTCAAGATTTGTAGTGTGAGACTCAACAAACAAGAATGTGTCTGCAAGATAAGAATCCCATGATGTAGCAGATAATGAATGACCAAGATGGTCATGATGCTGAATTGGATCTATAGGAGCCAATGTGGCGATACTGATGTCATCAGGAACAATGGATAATACATGTATAATCTCAGGCTGAAGAGTAGGAACTGTGAGACAAGCCTCTGATCCATCGGAACATGTAAGGGTGTCTAAATACTCAAGCTCCTCTAAAGTATCATGATCAAAGGGTGTATTATCTCTCCAAGCAATGGGTAAGAGACAATCTGAAGTAGGATCCTCTAGGAATGGAGAGAGATTGGGGTCTCCATAGATCTCCCAAAGATGTGTCCAAAGTGGGTGGGGACAATCAATGTCCGATATAGCCCACACAGTGTCATCCTCAACACCAGACAATATAAGTCCTACTATGTGATCTCTAATGATATCCCAAGCTAGTTTTCCCTCACGGTGTTTCGGTAAATTTAAAAGAGGTTTAAAGATTTACACAAAAAGCTCAAAAGTGAATTGTTTTTGCTATTTTCCAAAATTTGTCACACTTGGACTGAAAATTTGAGGCACTTACACAATGAATCTTAAAAAAATTCAGTACTATGAAATTTAGTATTTTGAATCTAGTTTCCAAATATGTAAATTATTCAAATACCCGGATTATAGAAATTAAATTTTGATAGGGATCTATAAAAACCATTTTGAAAAGTCCCTTTTTTTACAATACCAAGCACGTGTATGGACAACACTTTTTGACTCAAATAAAAGTATTTTGATAATTATTTTTGGGAAAAGAGAGCTAACAACATGAAGTTTGGTCAAGATTTTTTGTAATTTTGGTTGAATATTTTTTATTAAATTTATATTGGTAATTGTTGTTTTAAAATCAAATTAATATAGAAAACAATTGGACCCTAAACTAAACATTTTTTAAATATTTTTTTTAATTGTGTAGAGAATTGTCTGAAGTTTGATGCCATATAATCTTTTTTACAAAAACTTAACCAAAACAAAGTTATTAAAAAACAAAAAAGTCTGATATTTCAAGTTTAAGGACTAGTTTCCTTAGAAATTAATTAAAAAATAGCAAACATAATCCAATATTAATAACAATTATATATTTAGAAAGTAGACATCATGTTCTCTAATGGGTTTTAATTTTATAGATTGATTCAGAAAAAAAGTCCATCAACCATGTTGTCAAAGTTGGACATTCTTCTTCAATTTGCCTTAGTTTTTAGTTGTAGGTCAAAGGCTAAGGCTCAGATTGTCAAGCCTTTCCCAAGCTTAAAACCAAGGGGCTGGATGTATGGTGTGGGAATTCAGCACCAAATAACTATCGTTACCACAAAATACATACAGCGTTATTTAAATGAAACTCTGCATGTGTTTCATAACATATATGCATTATCTATTTACCCATTGGGTAAAGGTAACACGCACGCGTTATGAAACGCGTATGCGTTCCTATAACATAACACATACACGTTTCATAACGCGTACATATTTCTAATATAGCCATTTTCCCCTAATTTAAAAAATACTGGTAAAACATGATTTTCCTGCAACATTCTTTTTCTATAGTACGGTCTGAAAGTGTCATTTTCTTCATTTTTTATTGCAAATTTGTCTTGTGTAGGGAATATTCTATTCAAATTGTTGGAAGAGACAGAGTGTAGGTTGAATTTTCTGAAGTGGAATCAAGTAGAACATTTTAGAAGAGATATTTTTGAAAAAAGATAATTTTGGATGTACTCATGATGTTTTGTACTTAGGAGGAGTTTATAGAAAAATGATCTTCACTTGTTTATAGTTTAATTTGAATTTTTGAAGGAGGTGGCAATTTGAAAATAGGTTTTTTGAATTTTTTTTTTGTCAAAAAAAAGGGTTTGGTAACCATGGGTGATAAGAAAAGACAAAAAAAAAGATGTAGAAAGTTAATGACACTCGAAGAAATTCAAGCAAATAAAGATAGGGAGGCAAAAAGAGAAAGGGAAAGGAGAGAAAGGATTCATCAAATGAAAGATTTGGAAGCATCTAGTTCCAAGAATGTCAAATGAAAGATTTGGAGATGGTGAATATGGAAGAAAATGCAATTACGGAGACAAACCCAACTATGCCTTCAACTTCAACTTTGAATGATATACAAACAACTTTGGGTATGTATTTAAATGCACCTCTCAATGATATGGAAAATGCACCTATTCAAACAATCTATCCAAGTATGTGTTCAAACCCAAGTTTTAATAATATTGATATTGTTTGTTTAGATGAAGCTGGATACACCATTGATGAGATCAATAATATTAGGGTTGAAACAATGCAAAAACAAAAAAATGATGAAATTGTATCATATGAGAATGGAAATGAGAATGAAATCCATAATATTGATGAAAATGAGAATGAAATCCCTCATATTGATGAAAATGAGAATGAAATCCCTTTTACATTTGAAAATGAAAATGAAATCCCTTGTGTGAATGAAAATGAAACTCCTTCTATGGATGAAAGTGAAAATGTTTTTTTTACAATTGAAACAGATGTGCTAGATAACCTTCATGGTAAAGTTTCTTCGAGACAAATTAGAAATTATGGAAATAAAATATATAAAAAAAAAATTTATAGAAAGAAATTAGGATTCCAATGTCAACTCATGGTGCAATTGATGAGAATGTTGAAAATGAGAAAAATGATGAAAAAATTAGGTGTTTTTGTAAAATCAAAAAAGAAAGATGATTCAATAGAACAAGTCATATCTAGTGTTGCTAATGCTATTTATGTTATTGGAAGGTAGAAAAGTCTATCAAAGAAGATAATATCTGACTAGGTGGTACAATAGCAGTGCTCTAGTTGATAAAAACAACTTCAAATAAAAGAATGTTAAGTAACATTAGTAAATGTGTAAAAGTAAATCCTAGAACTTTGATAAGAGCTGCTAAAAGAAGAGAAAGTATTGAAAAGGATCCTATTAATCAATGTTG
>VDFB02085946.1:60861-159173 GCA_007258455.2 Sequoia sempervirens
TATTTAGTTGTTCTTTAAGTAGAGCTCTCATTACACATGCACTTGATCCATCATGCTCCTTCCATTCCTAGCTTAAAAAAAAACTCCAAATATGAGGTATACCGCTCTCTACATGCATTTTGATCAACTAATAAAACATACAAGCATTTTTTAATTGATCGATGCAATTATCTGACCAAATGAGATGTTGAACCATTGTAATATATTTTTCCTACAAGAACCTTCACCTCCACTCTTCAAGTTGTATTTCACTATCTCAAACCTATTTTTCTCAATTATTTTCTTTCCAAAATCATGCTTACTGCCCTCATGAATACATGATATAAACTTTGATAACCCACTACATTGCAAACACTTTTCATTTAAACAATCATTTTTATAGAAAATGTGACCATCATCTCTAGCACATAAAAAAAAATCTAATAATCCCCTGATGACCTTGGTAGTTTCATTGCATGATACTCTTGTAGCATTTCGGTAGTATGCAAAGTAGAACAAATATCAATTGCATAATAGTTCATGATACATAGAAAAATCCACATGGTATTTGGAACAACATGTATTACAAATTTTAAGAGGCGCACAATAAAATAACTTACAAGATTCAAATACCCTTTGTGAGATTTTGAAATTTGGATGTGTTTCACAAAATAGTTTGTACAATGTTGTTTGGCTATATTCTAAGAAATATTTAGGATGTGGTGTGTGGTCTTGATCACCAATTCTTAATTTTAAAATATCTTTTACATTCAGTGATACTCTAGAGTTAGAGTGCCAAAATTGTTGAATTTCATCCTCTGTGGTATTAGTTAGCTTCTTATCAACTTATGGAAGCCTATCACTAAAATCCCAAGTATCATTTTGAAGAGGACTATCTAGTCTTGATCTTATTGCTAGCACTTTTGACAATGTTTTATAATTTAGGCTTAATTCAACACATCTTTTCCTTAATAATCAAGCCTTTCTTAATTGATTGCTTACTAAAGAGGTTGTTATTATTCTATGAGAAGATATCTTATCTTTTCCCTTACTAGTCTTTCCAATAGAATTGAGTGCATTAAAAATATTTTAACAAAAATGTTATTTCAATCTAACTTTTTTTTACATGAATCTTCAATTCCTTTAGTAATGGTATCATTTTGTATGACTTTAGAAATTTTACAAAAAGTTGACATTGTTCAATTAATGTCTTATTCGAAAAGTATTGACTAAAAATTTTGGTAGCCCACAATCGAACGGTTCGTGATGACCTTTTTCCTTCAATTTTTTCTATTATATTCTCATCTATTTCAACTAACCATTTTGGGGTTCTTGAATGTTTTAAAATTTTATTGGACTCATTACAAAAAGATGGATTTATGATTTCATTTTATTCTTCACAAAGGTCCTCTCTTCTTATGTAATTTGGAGATTGTAAGAGAGGGGGACCAACCACGTTCAAGGCCCTAGGTCATGGAGGGCCAAGAGCGGAAGGCTGCCCTAACTTACCTCAACTTAACAAGATGTTGGGGAATGCAGGACAAGAATGATGAGGACTATAAAGTCCTTCTATCACCCTACAAACCCAAAATGCAAGATGGGGCTAGGCGATCCAGTTTTCAGGTTCAACCTACACCTCTGGAAGCTCTCTACTTGAGGACAAAACCACGGTCCTGGAATGATAGCGCGATGTGCAGGCGTCTCTCAAGTGCACTGGTGTGCATACGACCAAACAACTAAACAGACAAGGTCAAACCTAGGAAAACAAGCTAACGACCCAACTAACTATTACTAAAGGGCCACAATAGCGTGATTAAGTAAAAAAAAATACTCTCTAATGTGATAAAGTAAAAATCCAAGAGTTAGGGTGGCAAGGATGATCTCACAAAGAAACTCGTTCGCCAGCTAGCTCCTTGAAAGCACATTCACCTACACATAAAGAGGAGGAAAAATGTTGGGTGGCTGTATAGGGGTCTGCCTCAGTCAGACCCCCATTTAGGTGTTTCCACCTCCACGAATATCCAAGAAAGCGAGATAAAGAAAAGAACGTAATGAAGAACACTAAAGCACTACAAAACAGTAAATGTGCTTACTCTACCAAGTAATAGAGGAGAGGAATGGGAAGTTTACCACCTCCACCAAAAGCACTCAAGGCTGATGGGGGAGAGAATGAGAGTACTCGAGCCTCTGTTGCAATGGTGTAGTCCCAAAATTGCTCTACTGAAGTGATGGAGTGCAAGATTGCTAGTAGAATGCTTGAACATGCTAGAAGTGAGTGCAAGAGAGTGAAGAAGCTGGTCTAAATGCTTGGAAGAAGTTGAAATGCATGTAGAAGGAGAGAATTTGAAGAGGAGATGAAGAAAATGACCATATTCAGGTTGATTGGCTGAAGAGGGCGTTACAACTTGACCACCAATGAGAAGTGTAACGCCTCTACAAATTCAGTCGCAGGAATTTTCCAAGGACATAAATGTGTCGCACGGACATCTACGCACCACGTGGGTGTCCCCAAAAAAAATTCCCCCACTAACACTCAAAACAAGTCCAAGTGGGATGAAAGCAACAGGCTTAGGTGTAATTAAGCCTTCAAACTTGGTTTTCTAAGGTGGAAAAAGGAAAAAGGGGAATTTGCATAAGGGGTACAAATTCACTCTTATACATTTTTCCCCCACTTTAGCAAGCATGAGTATTGATGAGTGCTTCAGTAAAGTAGATCAAGGGAGGAGTAAGGTTAGAAATGTAATGTTGAGGAAGTAGACCACGATCTGATGAACCTAAAGGTATAGGACAAGCAAAGGACTTCATAGCTTCTCAAAACTATGAAGTTGAAGAAAGAAAGTGTCTTGCAGACTTGCAGACCTGCAAGGAGGAAACCCCTAAGATCTCTCACATGAAAGAAGCCCCATGAAGTAAGCACCTTATAGGCCCGCAGACCTGCAAGGAAGGTGTCCCCCAAGAACTCTCACATGGAGGATACCCAAGAAGCATCCCCCAAGATCTCTCACATGGAGGAGGCTAGGAAAGCACCCTACAGACCCATAGACCTATAGGGAAGGTATTCTACAAGATCTCTCACATGAAGAATACCCAAGGAAGCACCCTACAGACCCACAAACATGTAGGGAAGGTAACCCCCAAGATCTCTCGCATGGAGGAAACCCAAGAAAGAATCCCACAGGCCTGCAAACTTGCAGGGGAGCCAACCTCAAGATCTCTCACATGGAGGAAGCTCAAAGGAAGCATCTTATAGGCTCTCAAACCTATAGGGAGGTATCCCCCAAGATCTCTCGCATGGAGGAAACCTAAGAAAAAGTGCCCTACAAAGCTTGTAAGGGAGCCAAACCCCCAAGATTCTCGCGAGCGGAGGAAGCTCAAGAAGCGCTCTACAGATCTTAGATCTTGCAAGGAGGTATCATCCCTGCAAGATCTCCTCACATGGAGGAAACCTAGGAGTTTCTGGACAGACACCAAGAAGTGGGCTACATATGCAGTTCTATTAAATATGCTAGACCACAATAATTTGAAAGTAATTTCAAAGGGGTCTCGAACCCACGTGAACAAGGGGTCCACTACATGCACAATCTAAAAAGAAGATATTTCTTTTCTAAATCGATCCATCATCAAGTGATCTCTAATGAAGAGAATGCTCCCTACTACGAGGGGAAGGTTTTCCACTGCAGGGAAATATTCTCAAGTTCTTCAAAAGGACCCTGACTATGAATGTTGTTTTCAAAAGGAATGTTTGTAATGATTTTCAAGAAAAGATTTGTTGGCAATGAATGCATTTTCTAAAAAATATAATGTTGAAGAAAAGCATTGTCACACATGAGAGGGACAACTCAAGAAAAGAAGAGAGAAAGATAAAGAGAAAGCAAAAGAGAAAACATAGACAAGGGGATTTGGTTTAGCGGGGTCAGATTTTTCCATGCTCATATAAATAATAGGTAACCATGGTGCAAGGTGAAAGATCATCAATCCCCAACTAGATTAGGAAGAATGCACAAAAAATAAAGTAAAAATAAAAAATTGGGTCAACATGGAAGGGAAGCCTAAATACCCCGAACACTTTGCATCATCCCCAATTTGCTGAAAGTTAGACACAAACATGGAAGAACGATGATACAACAGAAAAAGGCTCTTATGACACAAAAAATAACATGCCCGTGATTCATATTCAACAGATGACAAGGGTCATCCGTGCATACATAGTATGAGCATCTGAAACACATCACAAAAAACACATACCCATACACACATTAGAAGAGGCCTCCTCCTAACATTGATCGACTAAGAGGTCATCCGCTTCCCACTCTAGATCATTGTAGGGGGAAGGAGGATGAGCCTATAGTGGTGGGATGTTAAGAGGAGGAGCATCTGGCCCTCCTGCAACAAGAGCCAAGGAAGAATCCCCCGCAAGGTCTTCTTCGTCGAGCTCTTGTGGAGCTAGGGTCAGCAATTTCGTGAATATCGTTGACAAGGCCAAAAATTCATCCACAAAGTTAAACATGCACCCTATAGGAGAGCCATGTCTAACTGCAGTGGACGAGGCAAGCTATGCCTGAGATTCACCGCTAGGCTTTCCGAATGACTCGGGGGTGGTGACGAACTCAGGGGAAGCCGAGGCTGGTTCTGTCACTAGGATAGAACAAGTCAACACAGGACCACCTTGTGAAGAAGGTGGGCTACTCTTACGCCCTTCACTACTAGAAGGACCATGCTCCACCTTTTGCTTCGTCAAAGGAGATGAACTCCCCACAAATGAGGCTAGAGGTGTAGAGGAAGAGGAGGAAAGAACCGTAGTGGATATAATCAAGGTATTAATCATATCCACGGGCTTTGGGAAAGGCTGGATATTCAGAACATACATCAACAAAGGTGACTCCATTGAAGGATTGATGAACACCTGTACCCCCTTGGGGTTAGGCGCATTCATACTTGTAGTGGAAGCTGGAAGTAGCGCGAAACTAGACTAAAGATAAGTGGATGGAAGGGGAGAGGAAGACACTGCAGGGGGCTTGAAGCAGGGATGGTCATCTCTTCCTCCTTCCTTTGTGAGGTGGCCTACTCATCCAAGAGAGCCTTTCGTCAGTGCTTACGCTCACGTGCAAGGCGATTTCTATGATTATTTGAGTTGGAGGCTAGAGGTTGTGAAGGAGCAAAAGGATCCTGCTCAATCATGGGAACGCTTCTACTATGGCCGGCCTCTCGTGGAGGAACAGATTCTTTGAATGGGAGCAAGAGGAATAGGTTGAGGAGGCAGTGGGGGAATCCTACCAAGAGCCCCTACCAGCTTAACCTCTTCCTATTCTTTCTTTAGGAGTAGGAGTGGTAGGAGGCCATAGATTGAATTCCCTTCAGGAACCTTTCTTTTTGTCGTATAAGTAATACCATGATCTGGGGTATTCGTTAGGGAGATCTGAGATCCTAAGCTTGGGCCTACGCCAAGGAGGTATCATTGGGCTCAATGGATAGTCGTCGGGCTGACTCATCCAGTACTCTTCCCAAGAAAGGGGAGAGGATGAGGCAATATGGGGAAAGGAAACCTTCTCTTTGCCTTTATGGGAAGGAGAGGGAGTCAGCATGGACTTCTCATCTCTTCTGAGAAGGGGGAGCGGTCAGTGCAGACTTCTCCTTCTCCTCTTGGGAGGAGGAGGTGACCAACTGTTGCATCACAAGAAGGGTCAATTTCAGCTATCCCTTGCCCCTAGTCTTATACTTTACATAATTCTTATAAAGTAGGTCCATTCTCAGAGGAAGTGGATGGACTAGGGTGGTCCAAAAGTGATCCAGTGAATATCCACCATAGCACACCAAGGGCTGATATCTAGTATCATGCACTACATGCATGACACCTTAGTGAGAAAATTTTAAACACTTGTGAACAACAGAGGTCATTCCATTCATGGAAGCTTTCCAAGGTATGTCTAGCTTCAGCCTAAATAGATCTGACTCTGGAGGGTATGTGCAGGATCATGGTGCGCCTCAAAAGGGTAATATTATGGGTATTTGTAGGGTATGTGGTCGACGACTTTTTTTTCACCCAAAAATTAACAATGAAATGAAAAGGGTTTTTAGAGGAGATTCTCAGCTTCAAAAATATAAATTATGATTTAATTTGAATTTAATAAATAATTATTATTCATTTTCTATTAGAATTACTAATTTCAAAGTCCTAATCGATAGGTCGATTGAAAACATCTATAACTTTCAAATCTAGACATATTTTGAATCCAAAACATGCTACATTCTATGCTTCATATAATATAGATTAAAAAAGAAAAAATTAAATTTCATGAAGTTTTGACCAAGTTAAGGTGGTCGACAGACGAAGTTTTATATTTTCTAAAAGTTGTAATAAAAAAATTCATAATTCACTCATTTACTTGGAAAAATTACAAAAAAATATGATCACACTGACATGAGTCCTCTACTTATATATAAAATCTTACAAAAAAATATTATCATTTTATTATGGTTAGGGTGGTCAGACAGACACCTACTTCTTATTTTTTCCCTGAAATTTAAGTACTACTGCATTGAAATTTCAAATTTTCGCCAAATAGATTTTATTTATTTCTAAATAAACCTAGTATTTTAGAAACTACATTCAATTTTCTACAAATTCTATTCTTACATATTTTTGAAATAATATAGATAACTTATTCAAATTTTTATTTTAAGTTTCCTAACTCTAATTTTTCTAATTTTTTGCCACTTATGGGCCTATTTTTTTGCACGATGATCCCGCATACCTCGAATAACATTGAAAACCGCGGTTACCGAAATTCTAGGTCTAACTAGGATGGACAAGGTTATCGAGCCATAGGGTTTGAGACACATACCATCATGTGTACGAATGGTAGATTTTGTTTCTTCATATTCTTCCCTCTATAATGAATTTAATACCAATGTTTCCTCCATGATGACATTCAATGGCTCGCGGGGTCTACCAAGACCCCTATCACAATGTTACCATTGAGGCGAGCAGGAATGTAGAGGGGAGAGGGCTTGTTGTTTAAGGGAAAGTCTTGTGATGTGAGTGTTATGTTGGTGAACTAGGTGCAGGTAGAGCAGTACATGTCACCATGACCATGTTAACATAGGCCTCAGGTTGAGTAACAGAATCAGTGGGATCAATAATCATTTTAGTAGAATGTGACATAAATGGTTCCGTGTATATCTTCAATTCACTATTAGCTTTTTCCATTGATTTGTTAGCATTTTGTTTACTCCCATCGAGATGAATGGTATCATCCTCAATGTGGTCATGTATCTCATGATGCAATCACAAAAAACATTCAGTATCATGTCCATTAACTCGATGGTACTGACAATAAGTGCTCCCATCATACCAATTAGGGTAAGGCTCCTTAAGAGGCTTAAGACTTGGCAAGGTTACAATCTTATCCTTCAACAACTTCTATAAGATAGAAGAATAAGATTATGATAAATTTGTGAACTTTCGGTTACATCTAAGGTCGTTGTCATCAATAGAGGCTACTAAATTCATAACGGCCTTACCTCTCCTAAAGATTGATACGATGTAATTTCCCTTAGAATGGGAGCGTGAGGAGGATCCCCTGAACTGAACCACCATATGTTGGTATTCTCGTAAGGCTGCACAAAAATGCATGAAAGAAGTGTACTTCATAAGGGCGAACTTCTCTTGCCAAGGCCTTTGTAAGTTCCCTATGAATACCTTTTGCATGTCAGAATCGGGCAGCTAATACAAGATTTGTGAAAGAAGCGCTTGATAGCACACTATAAAATTAGTGATTTTTTTGATATCTCCTTGTTTACATCGAATGAGATCCGAGAAGGTCATCTTCAGTCTGATATTAGCTTGAAACTATCTAAGGAATTGATTTACAAGTTGGTCAAATGAGAAAATAGAATTTTCAGGCAAGGAATAGTACCACTCGAGTGTTGTATCCTTGAGTGATCGGGGAAACAACTTTGCCATTAATGCATCGTGGTGGAAGAAGTTGATGCACAAGGGACTAAAATCAGATACATGTGTTTATGGATCCCCTTTATCGCCATATTTTTAAAACTTATGGATCTCCATTCCTTGCAGGAAAGGAGTGTTCAAAATTGCAACCAACAATAGGCTATGCCAGAAGAAGGGCTGGGCAGAGGCTTGGGAGAGACTCACCAACTGGCTCTACATCTTACCCATATTCTAAAGGAGGGTGTTCAAAATAGGGTCAATAGAAGATAGAGGGCCAGAGAAACCTCTTCCAAATCACTGTCGAAGCCTCCTCTAGAATTTCCACCAGTGTGGCCTCTGCTAGAATCACTACCAGAGCCACCACCACTAGTAGGGCCTCCGCCGGAACCACCTACGCTTCCAGAGCCACCACCATGACCTCTTCTAGAACCACCTCCACCAACACCACCTTCACTACCAAATCCACTACCACTACCAAAGCCTCCACCACTCATCTTTCCAAAACCTCCACCACTAGAGGTGACAGGAGGGGTGAAGCTAAAGCCCAAAGTGACTTTGTTTACTTTGATGGTTTTGAGTTTCTCAGAGATAGAAGGGATGTTGATAGAAGGGATTGCATTAGCCTTATAGACAGACTTGGGAGGCATCGACACTTCTATTTGTCCTTCATAATCTTCAAGAGTGGCTCCTCACATAACACTAGGAGTGTTAGAAGAAGCGCATGCTTCTGTCAGACTAGTAAGACTAGCCAGGAGTTCTAAGCATGTTCTATCTTTTCTAATCATGTATTTTAGTTCACTATTTACCCAAGTGGCCCTAGCCATCTTCGACTTTCTTTCCAAATTATTTTCCAAAGTGTCCAACCCTTTGCTAAGGGCGGAGACATATTCTGAAGGGATCTTAACAACCTCATACTCATCCATCGATGATGGTGTAGGAGACATAGGAGGAGTGGGGAAGTGATCGGTCTCATCAGAGAATCCTAATTCACCCCTTGACAACTGCTCCTACATTTCCATACTAACGACGAGACCAGAGAAAATGCCTGTAGAGAAACCGATAGTGACCTTCGTCCTTTCTATTGGGAGGTGTCATACACTTCTACTTACGATATACCTGGAAGTTGTAGACTAGCTTGTGATGCTCGTAAACCTTCACAACACTTGGAAACACAACAGTCATGGAGTATGCGGGAGAGGTTTCAACACCAATGGATGAACAGACGTTGGTTCACGTTGGGTTCACCAAAAATGTAAGAGAGGTGGACAAACCATGTTTAAGGCCCTAGGTCATGGAGGGCCAAGAGTGAAAGGATTCCCTAACTTACCTCAACTTAACAAGATGTTGGGGAATGCAGGACAAGAATGATGAGGACTATAAAGCCCTTCAATCACCATATAGACCTGAAATGCAAGATGGGGCTAGGCGAGCCAGTTTTTGGATTCAACGCTATACCTTTGGAACCTCTCTACCTGAGGATAGAAGCACGGTCTTGGGACGACAGCGTGATGCGTTGGCATCTCTCAAGTGTGTTGGTGTCCGTACGACCAGACAATTAAAGAGACAAGGTAAAACCTAGGAAAACAAGCTAATGACCTAGCTAACTACTACTAAAGGGCCAAAATAATGTGATTAAGCAAACAAAATACTCTCTAATGTGATAAAGTAAAAATGCAAGAGTTAGGGTGGCAAGGATGATCTCACAAAGAAACTCATTCTCTAGCTAGCTCCTTAAAGCACATTCACCAATACACAAAGAGGAGGAAAAATGTTGGGTGGTTGTATAGGGGCCTACCTCAGTTAGACCCCTATTTAGGTGTTTCCACCTCCACAAACATCCAAGAAAGCAAGATAAAGAAAATAATTCAATGAAGAACACTAAAGCACTACAAAATAGTAAATGTGCTTACTCTACCAAGTAATAGAGGAGAGGAATGGGAAGGTTACCACCTCCACCAAAAGCACTCAAGGCTAATGGGGGAGAGAATGAGAGCACTCAAGCCTCTACTACAATGGTTTGGTCCCAAACTTTCTCTACTGAAGTGATGGAGTGAAGTTGTTGCTGCAATGGAGTGCAAGAGTGTTGCTAGAATGCTTGAGAATGCTAGAAGTGAGTGCAAGAGAGTGAAGAAGTTGGTCTGAATGCTTGGAAGAAGTTGAAATGCATGTAGAAGGAGAGAATTTGAAGAGGAGATGAAGAAAATGGCCATATTCGAGTTGGAAGGCTGAAGAGGGCATTACAACTTGACCACCAATGAGAAGTGTAACGCCTCTACAGATTCAACCATAGGAATCTGCTAGGGACATAAGCGTGCCGCACGGATGTCTATGCGTTGTGTGGGCGTCCTCAATAGAAATTCCCCCACCGACACTCAAAACATGTGCCAAGTGGGATGAAAGTAGTGGGCTTAGGTGTAATTAAGCCTCCGAACTTGGTTTTCTAAGGTGGAAAAAAGGAAAAAGGGGAATTTGCATAGGGGGTGCAAATTCACTCTTATACAAAGATACATAGACTTTCAATGTTTCAAGTGTGTGTTATCAATTTCATCAATGCTATGAATGAATAAATTATTGAGTGCAATTTTAATTTCATGGGGTTCACATCCACATTCATCAAGAAAATCTTATGATGTTACTCTTATCAATACGTCTTTTGTAAGGATTCAAAAATATCTCAATTACTAATTATAATCCTCAATTCCCAAAAATAATTTAATAGAACCAACTAATTATATAATGGTGAGATTTAAGAGGAATTATTATATAATTTAAATTACTTATAAAAATGAATTAATATTCACATCAATGAATCAAGGTATATCAAACAAGATAAATGATTTGTCAGTACAAATAAGAATCATCTTTATTCAAATTAAATACTTACAGATACAACATAACTAACCAATAAGATGCTTACACAAGAAAGGCTTGCTCATCCATGTTCCAACCACCTAGACCTACAAGAAAATGTTAGTGAATAGGGGTTTTCCTTGGTCAAACCCCATTTTGGTAATCAAACCTTGAAATGAAATAAGATACATGAATGAAAAATGATCACATTATGATATTGTTAATCACCAAAACTCTAGCCTTAATCTCTTGCTTGTTTGTGATAGAGCTTGACTTGAATACTTCTTGAATCATGAAATCTTCATCACAAGAGTTAGCTCAAATATACACATGATACATGCACGATGATTTGGCATGGTGAGTTACTATTACATCAATGATGGTAAGAATACTTTATAATAAGGTAACACTATTTAATGTTTTAATAAACAAGATTCCTAATTTTCCTTCCAAGGAATGAGATTTAGAATAAATGCATACTTATCAAGTTCCCTCAGTTTTTCTTTCAAATGATGTGATCTTAGATCTATACTTCTCTTTTATTTTAAAAAGATAACACACGTATACATTTAAGACATTCAATGTATTCGCATAATCAACGTATTCAACATGCTAAACCTTATTCAACTTACTATCTATTTTCAACATATTTCATGTATTCAATGAACATGCTACACATTCCACAAATAAGACTAGACAACCATCTACTGTAGCACCCCAAAAGAAGGGCACTAAACCATCAACATCCTGCAATTTAAAGACATGCTCAGACGAAATATAAGAGGAGAAAAATTCAACACTTTACATGGTTGATCTAGAATGATAAGCATGATATGGAACTGAAAATGACCAAGAATATGACTTCAATTCATACCTTGATATCACTTAAAACATTGCAACACATGTTCATGGACAGAAGAAAAAGATCCTATTAAAAGGAGAGATTAAACTCTCCAAATCAAAACGAAATACCATTGACCATATTAAATTGGGAAACAACATTAAAGATTAAATAAAATAGAAACAAAGTAACTAGAAATCCAACAATTATTCTTGTCACTTATCCTACTCAATTAAAATAGATAACATAGTCCTTAGCGAACATAAATATTTGAACATGCATTCACGTCGTAAGCAACTATTTTATGATTACAACTACAATATCATATATACTTAGCTAAAGTACTAGATTATACTATATAATAAAATGCAAGCAATGCCTTCAGAGCATGAGTCATAGTCCTCGGAGATAAGTTGCATGTACAAGATAGTTAAATAAGGAATTTACTCATGTACCATTACATAATAACTAAAAAATATGTTTAAAGCAGAAATTTAATATGAGATGTAATGCAATACTCTAGCTTCCAATGTAGATAACTTGAGACTAGTGATTGTATGGTGGGAATTTACATAGATCATTGCACTAAACAAACACATTTATCATATTCCTGATATGATTGGGATTGTACATTCTGAAATCACCATTCAAAGATTAATCCATCAGGTTCTCCATCCACAATTCTATCAAGTATCATATGAGTTAGGTCTAGCTTATTGTAATATTATGGTTATTCTGCAATCAATTCAAGTGTGTGTTGAAGTTGTTTGTAATGCTATTTAAAAAAAAAATTGTATAGGTTTTATTTTTCTATTGATACGCTTTTACCAGTAAAAAAAGAAAAATCAATATTATTTTACTCTGTTGAAAAAGATGATTTTGAGTCCTTAGGAAGCTAAGGTGCTTAGTGACCAAATGGTATGTTTAATCTCCACATTAAAATTTAAAGCCCTAAAACAGGAAATATAGATCATTTATAACAGTTTGAGAACATACACTATATTTAATTTACTTCTATTATTATAACTAGGAAAGACTAAATCCAACTGATAAGTTTTGTGAACTGGAAAATTTCTAGGAAACAAAACCACAGTCTAATAAATTCGTTGACAAGATAGATATTTGCATGCCTCAAAATAACTTCAAATCATTTTACTAGCTCAGGTGGTCTTAACCCTATACTTTTCAGCTTTCGATATTGCAAATGGTACTTTACCCACTTTAATACCATCAGTGGCATCAAGTAAAGGATGCAAAAACTGGCTTTGTGTCCATTCTTGATCCGATTCTAGAGCTACTCACCCTCTCCACCCGACATCCATTCTTCAATTAATTTTCACACATATTACGACTAATCGTCAACATCCCAGCTGGAGACAAAAATGTTGACTCTTGTCCTTCAAGACCCCACTCAACAATAGGCATTGCTTCCTCAATCCCATAACCACTTGTCCATGTAACCGTCATATGGTACAAATGTCAAGGGACAACGATGCCTGTAATGCCAATCTTCAATGGAATTCTTCTATCGATGACTCTCTTTGTTGCCCAATTCTAAACCTAGATTGCATGAGGAGCTGCGCCCAGACCTGTTGGTGGAGATTTCAGAATCTGTTGATTATATTATGCAATTTTTCCATGCCTACGATTTATCCTCCAATAATGATATTCTAATCTTGTTGTGGCCCTCTTGAATTTCTTATGCTGACTCATCAATTGGTTTCAATTAAACTTATCTGCTGGGACGATCCTCCAAAATCCTAATCTTTCTGTCTCCAAAATTCTCAACAATATGATAAACCTGATATATTGTTAATGCTGGAAGGACTCTTCTAAATTATTCAAACCTTCTACCTGAGAACCAAATCACTTGAATAATGTAGTATCCACAATTTCAATGCACTGATTGTTGCGCCAGTCCCCCTTGAGATATATGATTTGTCTTTTGACTAGAGATATTATCTAATCTACCCAAATCAAATGTCTTCTTTCCTTAGCTTGAAATTGCAACTCTCCAAATCTTCAAATTCCTTCCATATTTTCTTGCAGAGAGAAAAAAAATAAAGATCCAGAAAAACTGTCTTCCTTTCATTATTCATTTCCTTTCTCTTAAAGATTTGTTTTCAATTTTTCCAATAACTAAATCTTGAAAGTAATAAAAATAAGATTTATTTTTGTGCCACATATTTATCTTTCGTAAATGTCATTTTAATTGCAACTTGAATATCTATTCTAAGTAAACAATAACTAAATACCTTTTATTTGCAATTTAAATGTTTGTTCAAAATAGTTAGCAAGGAGGTAACATTTAATTTGTAATTAAAAATATTTTTTTCTAAATAGCTACTCATTATCATTTATTTGCAAAATAAATTCTTTAATTAAAATATAATTAATTATTTTATTCCTTTGCACTTTAATTTCACTACTAATTTATTTAATTAAACATTCAGAAGTACGATCAATATAATCATTCAACCAAATTAAATGCATCAAAATAGTATTTTTGAATTATAAATTACTTATTGAAAATAGGGGCCGTGACATCTTTCAACACTTTTTGCAATATTTTCAATTTCATGTTCAACATTTTTAAATTGAATTTCATGTTCAACATTTTTATTTTTATTTTCAATTTCATGTTCAACATTTTCATTTTTAATTTCATGTTCAACATTTTCATTTTCATTTTCAATATCAATATCATAGTCACTTTCAATGTCATTTAAAAGTAAAGAAGAGCCTTCTCCTTGAAGGGTATTTGACAAACCTTTTATTTTCACCCTCTTCCTTGATCTATATTTGTCCCTACTTGCTTTGATTTCCTCCACTTCAAATTTCCTCTTTCGTTTGGCTTTATGAAGGCTATTGCTTCCCATTAAACAAACAAAAACAAGTGCCTTGGTGATTGATAGCATAAAATTTTGTGTAAAAGAGTGCAAAAAAGTAAAATTTTATCTATATTAGACAAAAATCATGACATTCTCGATACCAAAGAGCATGTGGGGATTGTTGGAATGACCAAAATGGAAATTGGGTCATTTTGTCCACTCAAACAAAACGGGTATCTGTTTAAACAAAAAATAAATTTATAGCAATCAAATGTAATACATATAAATTATAATATTACATATATTATATTATAATATTTATACATTGTAATATTATAATATTATACTTATATAATATAATATTATATTAATATTAATATACTCTAATATATATTATATATTATATTGATATTAAAATAATCTAGAGAGAGATGGAGGTAGGGAGGGAGAGGTAGAGAGAGGGAAAGGTAAGGTGAGAGGGATAGAGGGAGGGAGAGAGAGAAGGAAGGAGGGAGGAAGCGAGGGATAAAGGGAGGGGTAGGTGGGAGAAAAGAGGGTGGGAGAGGTGGGTATAGAGAGAGAGGTAGAGGGAGGGAGAGAAAGAGGGAAGGAGGGAGATAGGGAGAGGGAGGGAATGAGGGAGTGAGAGATAAATGGAGGGGTAGGTGGAGAGAGAGGTATAGTTGGAGGGATGGAGGGAGAGGGGATATAGAGAGAATTAGAGGGATGGAGGTAGGGAGGGGATATAAAGAGACGTAGAGGGGGAAGGGTCTGAGAGAGGTAGAGAGAGAAGGGGGAAGGAGGGATAAAGGGAGGGAGAGGAAGGCTAGGATGGATGGAGAGATAGGAGAGATAGAGAGAAGTAGAGAGGGATGGGGAAGGGAGAGGTAGTAAGGTAGGGTGGGATGGATAGAGCAAAGGAGAGAGAGGAAAGGAGGGAGATAGGGAGAGGTAGGTAGAGAGAGGAAAGGTTGAAGGAATAGAGTGTAGGTAGAGAGAGTGAGGGGAGATAGAGAGAAGTAGCGAAAGGAGAGAGAGAGGTAGAAAGAGAGGGGAAGTTCAGAGGGAGGGAGAGGTAAGTAGAAAGAGAGGTAGGGTGGGAGGGATTGAGGTAAAGGTAGGTATAGAGGGATAGGGTGAGTGGAGATAGAGAGAGGGAGGGAGGGGTACAAGTAGAGAGATGTAAGGTTCAAGGAATAGAGGGAGAGGTAGGGTGGGATAGGTAGAGAGAGGTAGGATGGGAGAGGTAGAGAGAGGTAGTATGTGTGTGTATGAGTGAGATAGAGAGATAAGGTTTGAGGGATGGAGGGAGAGGGGATATAGAGAGAAGAGAGGGATGGAAGTAGGGATGGGAGATAAAGAGGAGTGGGGGAAGGAGAGATAAAAGTAGAGAGGGATGGGGGAAGGGATGTTGAAGTTGAGAAATCCAACCTCACAAACCCCGAAGATCACCTGGATGCAAATAATCTGTCACATAAAGAAGACATTTGAGACAAAAGGCAAAGGTGCTCTGAAAGTTGAAAATGTATTAATCAGAGAGAGATAAAATACAATGATCAATCCTTATAAAAGGAGATTGTGCAACCCTAAAGAAACCCTAATAGGTAGACATTTAATAATTAATATAATTATTAAATGTCACAATATGCAAACTAAAGTGAAATATTAAGAGAGGAATAAAGGTAACTTAATTAACATAATTAAGTTAAAACCTTTACTCTAACACCCCCCTTAAGATGAGCAAGAGTGCAACTACAAACATGTGCAAGAAAGCAAAGGTAACTACAATGCATGAAACCAAACAAGGGTCCCAACAACTAGGCCTGATCAGGTACCCAAATACAACCAAATCTCTGTAAAGTGGAGAAAGGGAGAAAACCTCATGGGAACAAAACTCCCCCCCAAAAGAGAGAAAAGAAAAGAATGAAATGCACTAATGAAAGAAGGATAGGAGGTGGATTACATGATACCCCCCATAGACAACTTCTATCATATAAGTACATATACAATGGTCGTCATAGGAGAGATATAAAGAGACAAGAAGGTCCCCCCACAATGAAGAAACTCCTGTCGCAATGGTAGATGATTGATGTAGAATCCAAAAGGAGATCCTTAAGTGGAAAATAATATTCCTCCCCTTGGGAAGAAATGGATCCAAAGGACAATGTCGAAGAAACCCTGTGAAGAGTGATGAACCAATCTATCTCAAGATGTGTGCCATGATAGGATGCTGAAGAATCTCTCTGTCTGAATTGAAACAAATGATGCCAAATCCAAACTGATGTGGAGAATCTTGAAATGCAACCTCTGAATGCATGGATAATGGCGGGTGTATAGTGATAACCTGATTGTCAAGGTAGAGGAGATGAATGTCCTCAAAATAATCCTCAAGATCTACAATGTGAGACTCAACAAAAAAGAATGTGTCTGCAAGATAAGAATCCCATGATGTAACAGATAATGAATGACCAAGATGGTCATGATGCTGAACTGAATCCAGAGGGGCCAATGTGGCAATACTGATGTCATCAGGAACAACGAATGATACATGTATAATCTCAGTCTGAAGAGTAGGAATTGTGAGACAAGCCTCTGATCCATCGGGACATATACAGGTGTCTAAATACTCAAGCTCCTCTAAAGTATCATGATCAAAGGGTGTATTATCTCTTCAAGCAATGGTTAAGAGACAATCTGAAGCAGGATCCTCTAGGAATGGAGAGAGATTGGGGTCTCCATAGATCTCCCAAAGACGTGTCCAAAGTGGGTGGAGACAATCAATGTCCGATATAGCCCACACAGTGTCATCATCAACACTAGACAATATAAGTCCTACTATGTGATCTCTAATGATATCCCAAGCTAGTTTTCCCTCTGAAGTGGCTGTTTCAGGGGCTGATGCAAGAAGTTGGGTACACAAAAAGCTCAAAAAGTGGGTGTTTTTGCTATTTTTCAAAATTTGTCATACTTGGACTGAAAATTTGAGGCACTTACACAATGAATCTTAAAAAAATTCAGTAATATGAAATTTATAATTTTTAATCTAGTTTCCAAATATGTAAATTATTCAAATACCCAGATTATAGAAATTAAATTTTGATAGGGATCTATAAAAGCCACTTTTTAAAAGTCATTTTTTTACAATACCAAGCACGTGTATGGACAACACTTTTTGAACTCAATAAAAGTATTTTGCTAATTACTTTTGGGAAAAGAGAGCTAACAACATGAAGTTTGGTCTGGAATTTTTTTGTAATTTTTGGTTGAATATTTTTTTTTATTAAATTTATATTGGCCTTAATTGTTTTAAAAATCAACGTGTATAGAAAACATAATTGGACCTAAACTAAACATTTTTTGACTCTTTTTTTTTGCATTGTGTAGAGAATTGTCTGAAGTTTGATCCTATATAATTTTTTTTACAAAAAACTTAACCAAAAAAAAGTAATTAAAAAACAAAAAGTCTGATATTTTAAGTTTAAGGACTAGTTTTCTTAGAAATTAATTAAAAAATAGCAAACATAATCCAATATTAATAAAAAATTATATATTTGGAAAGTAGACATCATGTTCTCTAATGGGTTTTAATTTTATAGATTGATTTAGAAAAGAAGTCCATCAGCCATGTTGTCAAAGTTGGAAATTCTTCTTCAATCTGCCTTAGTTTTTTAGTTGCAGGTCAAAGGCTAAGGCTCGGATTGCCAAGCCTTTCCCAAGCCTAAAACCAGGGCTGGATGTGGTGTGGGAATTCAACTTTTAAATAATGTGTATGCGTTACAAAAATACATACGCGTTATTTAAATGAAACACGCATGTGTTTCATAACACATATGCATTATCTATTTACCCATTGGGTAAAGGTAACATGTACGCGTTATGAAACGTGTATGTGTTCCTAGAACATAACGCGTACGTGTTTCTAATATAGCCATTTTCCCCTAATTTAAAAAATACCAGTAAAACACGATTTTCCTGCAACATTCTTTTTCTGCAGTACGGTCCAAAAGTGTCATTTTCTTCATTTTTTTATTGCAAATTTGTCTTGTGTAGGGAATATTCTATTCAAATTGTTGGAAGAGACAAAGTGCAGGTTGAATTTTTTGAAGTGGAATCAAGTAGAAGAACATTTTAGAAGAATATTTTGAAAAAGATAATTTTTGGATGTACTCATGATGTTTTTGTACTTCAGAGTTTATAGAAAAAATGATCTTCATAGTACATAGTTTAATTTGAATTTTTGAAGGAGGTGGCAATTTGAAAATAGGTTTTTTGAATTATTATTTTTGTCATAAAAAAGGGTTTGGTAACCATGGGTGATAAGAAAAGACAAAAAAAAAGATGTAGAAAGTTAATGACACCCGAAGAAATTCAAGCACATAAAGATAAGGAGGCAAAAAGAGAAAGGGGAAGGAGAGAAAGGATTCATCAAATGAAAGATTTGGAAGCATCTAGTTCCAAGAATGTCAAATGAAAGATTTGGAGATGGTGAATATGGAAGAAAATGCAATTACGGAGACAAACCCAATTATGCCTTCAACTTCAACTTTGAATGATATACAAACAACTTTGGGTATGTATTCAAATCCACCTCTCAATGATATGGAAAATGCACCTATTCAAATAATCTATCCAAGTATGTGTTCAAACCCAAGTTTTGATAATATTGATATTGTTTGTTTAGATGAAGCTGGATACACCATTGATGAGATCAATAATATTAGGGTTGAAACAATGCAGAAACAAAAAAATGATGAAATTATATCATATAAGAATGGAAATGAGAATGAAATCCATAATATTGATGAAAATGAGAATGAAATCCCTCATATTGATGAAAATGAGAATGAAATCCCTTTTACATTTGAAAATGAAAATGAAACCCCTTGTGTGAATGAAAATGAAACTCCTTCTATGGATGAAAGTGAAAATGTTTTTTTTACAATTGAAACAGATGTGCTAGATAACCTTCATGGTAAAGTTTCTTCGAGACAAATTAGAAATTATGGAAATAAAATATATAAAATGTTTTTTTATAGAAAGAAATTAGGATTCCAATGTCAACTCATGGTGCAATTGATGAGAATGTTGAAAATGAGAAAAGTGATGAAAAATTAAGGTGTTTTTGTAAAAGTCAAAAAGAAAAGATGATTAAGTGAACAAGTCATATCTAGTGTTTCTAATGCTATTGATGTTATTGGTAAGAAGAGTTGATCGAAAGATAAGAATGCAAAAAACTACTCTAGTTGATAAAACAACTTCAAATAAAAGAATGTTAAGATTAGTAAATGTGTAAAAGTAAATCCTAGAACTTTGATAAGAGTTGCTAAAAGAAGAGAAAGTATTGAAAAGGATCCTATTAATCAATGTTGGAGTTTTAGTGGTAGACTCCCAAGATTAGACATAAAATTAACTAATGAAATTAAATTTTAATTGATAAATTTTGGCATGATAATACAAGAGTATCACCTAACATTAGAGATGTCTTAAAATTAAGGGTGGGTACCAAAATTCGTGAACCTCATCCAAAGCATCTCTTAGATATGACTCAAACTGAATTATATAAAAAAAATTTAGATGCTTCAATCTTACCATTGAATATTAACATAAGTCAAAGATCATTCGAAAAGTGTAAACCTTGGTATGTTATAATTAATAAGCAATGAATCTCTTGTTGTTGTAAGACTCATGTAAAATTTTGTTATTATTATGATATATTTTGATATATACAATGCACTTTGCATGCTAACCAAATTATGCAGGACATTTGTGGCATTAATATGCCACCTAAAAGAATCAAATATTTTATAGTAGGTTTGTTTTGTGATCCCTCTTTAAATGGAAACCCATTTTTTTAAAAGCATGCATTTCTGGAGAATGCGATAGATGTGGTAACTTTTCATTATTAGGAGAATGTATACATGAAATTAGTTTAGATGAATTTGGACAACAATTAGTGGATGTAAAAAAAAAAAAAAATGTTGAGTATTCTTTAAAAGATGGAAAAACTGGAAAACGTGTTGAGCTAATTGTGGAAAAAAGTTAGTGTGAATGCTTTTATTAATGAATTTAAAGAAAAGTTTGTACCTAAATATGTTCAACACTCTCATAATGCTCATTGGCTTGATAATCAATTTCGTTTATGTAAAAACACATTCCCAATTGGAACTATATTGTCAGTTGTTGATTTTGCTGAAAATTATACTTTTGCTCCACAAGAATAAATTCAATCACAGTATTATAATTCAATGCAAGTAGCTATATTTGTTCACATTGTTTCTAGTCATGCAGAAGATAGTACAGAAGATAATAGAATTTTTTTGAGAGAGTACCATTTTTATGTAAGTGATAATCGATTACATTCATCTGAGTTTGTACAATATTGTTTTGATATATTTTATAAAAATTTAAAAGAGAGAGGAATTCAAATGCTAGAACATCTCATATGGTCAGATAACTGCACGGGTCAATTCAAAAATGCTAGAATGTTTTATTGGTTATGTAGAGTTCATAAGGAAAATAATATCCAACACATATGGAGTTTTTTTGAAGTTGGTCATGGTAAGGGATAACACAATGGAGTAGGTGCATGTGTGAAAAGAGCTCTTGCTAGAGAGCAACTAAAATTTGAGGATGCTGCAAAATTTAGAGATGCACGCACAATTGTAGATTGATGCAATACCAAATTATCTACAAGAGCAAGTGAGAGCTCAATAATTCGATGCTTCTTTTGGTTAGTTGAAGAAAATGATATTTTTTCTAGACACGATTGTAAAACAATTAATGGATCTGAAAAATGGCATTTGTTTAAGAGTTCAAATGCAAACACATGGACAATATGGACAAGGGAGTTGGCATGCTTTTGTCAATTTTGTATTCCAGGTGATTGGGAGGCATGTGAAAATACAGAATGGGTCGAACAATGGCAACAAAGATCCTTAACACCTACATCGACAGATGTTCAACATGGAACAATAATTGAAGATAATCAAGTGTTCGCATCAGATGATTATGATTGTGTTTTGGATCTTGTACAAGAAGGTACATTATTTATTGAGTTGAATTTTGTATGTATGCATGTTTATATGTGAATTAAATATAAGTCACTCTTTATTGAATTTTGTATTTATTTTTGCAGGACATGTGTATGTTGTTGTTGCACCCGAGGGGAATGAAGAGGAGACATATTACTAGTTGGCTAGATGTGTTGAGAGAAAAAATAAGTTGGCACATCCTAGAGTGGATGATGACAACTTTGAGTATCCAACTAGTTTAGTGGTTGTTGTTGGCACCTGGCTTCAAAAATATTTGATGAGAAAGAATGGCTTTCCTGCATTTGAAGATTATGAAAGACGCAAGAAGATTATATATTATTCACATTTGATTTTGGAAACCAATATAAAACTAGTTAGATATCAAGGGAGGCCTGCTAATAAAGTTTTATGGAAACTTTCAATGGATGATCATGAGACAATCATAGATGCATTAAAAAAAAGAGAGGATGTAGATGGTACAATAGAGTAAATAAATATTGGTAAGTATATCTAGTTGTTTATATAGTTAATTGATATATATTTGTATTTAATCATTTCCTAATTAAATTTTTATATCATTTTTTGTTTCAGGTCTCCCAAAATTATATTCTTTACAAAAAAAGAGAGGAGATGCACATATATTACAATGGAATTCGAATCTAGAGATAGGTAACTATATATAGTTCTAGATACATTTAATTGATAGTATAAATTCATTATCTCAATTCCCCTTAATCCACCTTCTTGCATCCCTTCAAGTCATTCTATCAACTCCCCTTAATCCACCCTCTTGCATCCCCTTAAGCCATCCTCTTAAAGGACCCTTAAGTCATATCCTGTTACATCCCCGTAATCCATAATCTTCCATTCCTTAAGTCACTCTCATAATTCCCCTTAAGCCATCCTCTTAGGGCCAATTAATCCATATCATAAGATTCATGACATGCATCCCCTTAATCCACTATCTTACATCCCTTTAATCCATTTTATCAACTCCCCTTAATCCACCCTCTTACATGCCCTTAATCCACCCTCTTGCATCCCCTTAATCCACTCTCTTACATCCCTTTGAGTCATTTTATCAACTCCCCTTAATCCACCCTCTTACATCCCCTTAAGCCATCCTCTTAAAGGACTCTCATAATTTCCCTTAATCCACCCTCTTGCATCCCTTCAAGTCATTCTATCAACTCCCCTTAATCCACCCTCTTGCATCCCCTTAAGCCATCCTCTTAAAGGACCCATAAGTCATATCCTCTTACATCCCCGTAATCCATAATCTTGCATTCCTTAAGTCACTCTCATAATTCCCCTTAAGCCATCCTCTTAGGGCTTGTTAATCCATATTGTAAGGTTCATGACATGCATCCCCTTAATCCACTATCTTACATCCCTTTAATCCCATTTTATCAACTCCCCTTAATCCACCCTCTTACATCCCCTTAAGCCATCCTATTAAAGGACTCCCATAATTCCCCTTAAGCCATCCTCTTAGGACCTGTTAAGCCATATCCTAGGGTTCATGAGATGCATCCTCTTAAACCATCCTCTTAACTCCCCTTAAGCCATTCTCTTAAGACCTCCCTTAAGCTATATATCCTCTTAGGTCCACTTAATCCATCCTATGGAAAACATCTTTTGAATTTCTATGGAATTTAGTATATACTTTTCTTTTCTGGCATGAATTTTTTTCTTAAATGACTCATAAAAATTGTAGTTACTTACATTAATTATTTTTGTAGGTTCTCTCATCAAATGAGTCTATGAGTACAGTTATTTGAATTGAAAAATTATTTTATCAAGAGACTAGCAAATATCAATTTTTGGTCTTCACCTAAAAGTTGAGAAGTTTTAATTGTATCTACATGCACATATATGTTTCATCATATTATATGGTTGTAATAAATATCTTGATATACATTATATATGTTTGTTCAATGTCACTTTTAAATATCTTGTTCCAATTTTATAGATTATACATTTCATGTATTATTTACCACATTTTATATAATTATTCAATTGTATATAGATTAGTATATTCTATTAATGAATATTATCGTCAAATTCTCAAATCATGATCTAAACTATTTAAGGAATGTTTGAATTTGTCACCTAGCCATGTGATAAATTATATATATTAAATTTGATTCTAGATAAGAATTTATATAGTGCATGTAATACTTGAAAATTAGATAAAATATAAATAGTCTAATGTATGAGTGCATATAATCATGGAAATGAACATAACAAGATATCATAATTGAGTGCATATATAATCATCATATTAAAGTCAGCTGATATAAATAAACACAAATATGATAATAACATGTTCAAAGTAAAACTAGAGATAGATAGTCCATAGAATTTATATGTCAAGTCCAACACATATATATTTAATTAAAACTAGAGATCTATAGTCCATAAAATATAAAACCATCTAACTTCGGGTTGGTCCGGTCAAATCAAGTCTCCTCTTTGTTCCATGTTGACTAGATGTACCCACATCATGTTGTAAAAGAGTACAAGAAACTTGAAATTAGATTTAAATTTATTTAGAAATTTTGATATAATTAAACATATTTAAACTTGAAAATATAAAATTTTAGATAAAAATAAATTTAATTAAATATCTAGTAAATATAGTAAAAATGATTTCTACTATACATAAATTACCATATGATCATGTGAATTTGTAACTGGCACATTTTCTTCAACGAGTAGCATAATTGTCACTTGAGAAGATGCAAATGCCTGATCTACTATATCCTGCATATTCATATAAAGCAAACAATATGTGAAAACCTCGAATATATATATTAAAAGGTCCGTAAAAATTGTATAGGAGATTTAAAGTAAAGTTTATAACCTCGAATGATATGACCTCATGATCACGCACCTGAGATTTCCCATTCATAAACACCAATGATGTCTCAGGTGTGTGGCCAACCATGGGTATCTCATGAAATTCTTGCATATAGATGTACAACAGTTTGTATAGATCATTGACACATGTGTATGTAAATGAAAAAATTAAATTAGATCTATGATGTCTATTTAATTTAAACTTAACAAACTTTTGAAAGCACACACCTGAGCTGATGATGTCTCAGGAGTGCTCACCACTGTAACTTGTGGTTGGTCAGTACTAGGTATTGTATGACCTCCCTACATCTAGATATAATATATCAATTCACACATGTGTACAAATTCAAATTAAATTAGATATATATCCACATAAATTATTTAATATATATTGGTTCAAGTACCTGTCCAAAAGGTGAGCCTAGATCTACAACACTTGACATATGCACACGATGATCATATTGAGTTTCAGGCATCACGTGATCATGCGTCTACACCAAACACTTATTGAATTAATATTATATTATATATATAATTTGATGTTATTATTTACATGAATTTTTCATATTTCAAACTTGAATTAAATTTAAGTTCAAAAGATGAACATACTTGTGTAGGACGATCCTCAGAATATAGTAAATTCAGGTATGACCATGTCCCAGATGCATGTGTGTCGCCTGAAATGGATGTCTGAGTATCCCTATAGCTCGAGCCTCCATCCTCTCTATTGGCCACTTCAGTAGCCGCATGTGTAGTCTGCTGAGTGAGATGTCTTGAAAGTGAACTCAATTCTCCTAATGTCGATAACATGGTCTGCTGCTGAAATGCAGCAGGAGCACTAGGAGAATAAATAGGAACAATAGGAGCAATTGGAGCACGTTGCTAAGGATCGACATGTGCTCCTAGTCTATGTTGGGGCATGCCACACCCAACTCCCTAAAATGACCTCATATCAAAATAGTTGGGTTTTTTACCCAACTCAAACTCGGCCCATAACTTTCTCAAAAAGTATAAGGGCACCTCACTATTGCCATGTGGTGGACTATCAAACACCATCCACCATCTGTCCCAAAAATGTGCATCTATCTGCGAGTGCCTACACCATAAAATTGAAATTCATTTTTTCATGGGTGGAATGGGTTGGTTTGTTTGGGGGTTAATAAAATATTGGCACATGGCTTGTTTGGTAATTTTTAGGTCATTGATTTCTTTATATGACAATCCATCTGCATAGAATTGTCTCCTCTCTTCTCTCCATTGATGGAACCTAACTAGGTCCACATCAATAGATCAAACATAATCGACAATAGTTTGCATCGTAGATGCAAACCATGCGAGATGGGGAGGGAATCTAGGCTCATTTTTTATGAGATCTATATTTCCTTGAATGACAATGAGGTTTGCTCATATATTCTCTCTTAATTGATCTTCATCAACTATAGGAGGGGGTGGGGGTTTAGGCGGTGGAGAATGTGGGGGTGTGCGAGGGTTTTGTTCATGTGGTGGATTGGGATGTATGGGATCCATAGGAATTTCTTGATTGGGCATAAAATCCTCTAAATTAAACAACGGATCCATGTGAGCAATGATATGGCAACTGCATGTTAAACAATTAAAAAATATATATCAACAAACTAATTAAATAATGCACACAATTTGAAAGTTATTTAAAAATCACATTGAACATGCACAAATTCAAAATATATTTCATTTGAAGACCATTCGATTTATAACATTATAAAATCCATAACATTAAAAATTCATAGCATGTACACACATTAAATTGAGCCTAGTGTGGGGTTGTTAATATGAATGGTAGAAATGAAATTATGGGGTTTTATTAAAATTTATTTAATCTCATTCATTATTTTCAAATAATACTAAAGATAAGAATGAAAAATTAATAGAAGACATTGAAAGGGACACATAGATATATGATAGTGACCTAATTGCAATGTACAAAATATAAAAAAAGATGAGTGACCAAGCTCTATTCACCAAATTGATCCCCTTAAGAAATGTCAAATTCCCCCTTAAGAAATTGATTTACGATTTAGGGTATAGGATGGCTTAAGGGGATCTATGTGTAGTAAGGTCCTAGGACAAAATGGTCCACGACTTAAGGGAATAAAATTTGGTGAAGTTTCCTATGGCAACCAAATTTCATTTTAAGGTCCTACAACAAAATGAATAGATGTATTAATCAAGTATGACAAAATTTAATTAAATCCAAGGACATAAATTGATTTATCTAAATTTTCAAATTTCATGATAAGAGACACAATATATCTATAGTGGGACAAAGTAGTTAAGAAGAATTATAAGTTTAACACTAACATTAAAATTTATAATATCATTCATTGTTTTCAAAGAATACTAAAGATAAGAATGAAAAATTAATAAAAGACATTGAAAGGGACACATAGATATATGCTAGTGACCTAATTGCAATGTACAAAATATAAAAAAAGATGAGTGACCAAGCTCTATTCACCAAATTGATCCCCTTAAGAAATTTCAAATTCCCCCTTAAGACATCGATTTACGATTTAGGGTATAGGATGGCTTAAGGGGATCTATGTGTAGTAAGGTCCTAGGACAAAATGGTCCATGGCTTAAGGGAATAAAATTTGGTGAAGTTGCCTAAGGCAACCAAATTTCATTTTAAGGTCCTACAATTCAAAATGAATAGATGTATTAATCAAGTATGACAAAATTTAATTAAATCCGAGGATATAAATTGATTTATCTAAAATTTCAAATTTCATGTATATAGAGACACAAAGATCTCTATAGTGGGATACGAAGTAGTTAAGAAAGAAATTATAAGTTTAACATTAACATTAAAATTTATAATCTCATTCATTTGTTTTCAAAGAATACCTAAAGAGATAGATGAAAGGAATTAATGAGATACATTCAAAGAGGGACAAATAGATATATGCTAGTGACCTAATTGCAATGTACAAAATAAACATAGACGAGCTTGAGCTCTACTCACCAAACTTTGAGAACTTCTTTGATCCCCTTAAGAAATGTCATATTAGGACCCCTTAAGACATCGATTTACGATTTAGGGTGATAGGATGTCTTAAGGGGATCTAT
The DNA here is from genome assembly GCA_007258455.2 of Sequoia sempervirens. Lineage (NCBI taxonomy): Eukaryota > Viridiplantae > Streptophyta > Pinopsida > Cupressales > Cupressaceae > Sequoia > Sequoia sempervirens. The sequence goes on from VDFB02085946.1 coordinate 88,312, forward strand.
GTCTAGTAAGGTGGACTAGGAAAAAATGTTCCATGGCTTAAAGGAATAAAATTTGTTGGAGTTTCCTAAGGCAACCAAATTTAATTTTAAGGTCCTAGGAAAAAATGAATGCTAAATTAGAGTTTTAGGGTTTAGATTTAGGATTTGATGACATGAAAACATATAGAGACATCATACACATAGTCTAGATTAACAAGTATGACTTTCATTTCTATGTTTTTTTAAGAGAATACATCATACACTATATAAGCTAACAACATTGATATAGAGTGATTACATGCTCATATCAACTAGCATCATGATATATGAACTTATTAAATCAAGCACATAGTTTCACATGAGCTACATTATTTTACTTCACTAGTACACTTTCTCAAGTTAAATTATACAATCATGAATTTTTCTGAGATAGTTAATTAGCTATCAAATTTATATTATGTGAACATATTATAATTAAATCAATTTGTTGGTTAATATATAAATCTATGCATTGATTGTTTGTACCTCCTTTACTAGTCAATTATGAATTTCATTGGTAGTTGTGTGGATCACCAACGGCATACCAAAGTGTACCTAACCTATGGACCATAATTTGTGATCCCTCCCTACATGTTATGTCATCAAATCTTACTACACATCCTTATTTTACCTCTTCTATTATATCACATGCCCCCAATATTGAACTTTTCATCACTTCCACCCTAAATAAACTAAGAACCATGAGTGAGAGTGAAAATCATACAAAGAAGGTTATGTCAAATATAAAATGTAATCTAAACCTCCTTGAGGAGCCCTAATTTAGGGTTTTAGGTTTACATTTTAGGGTAAATAGCCCGTTTTAGGTTTACGTAAATTAGGGTAAATAGGGTTTTAGGTTTACGTTTTAGGGTTTAGGTCCAAGGATTAACCTGTGTAAATTAGTTTTAGGGACCTATGCAAATTTTGTAACCCTAGGGTTTCTAGGGTTTGAAATTTCTAAGTTAAATGTGTCCAATTTAGGGTTTAGTTTTTATGGTTTTAATTTACAACTTAAATTTCTAACTTTGTTTTAGATTGGCGTTTTGGTTTTAAAATGCAATTAAAACTATAAAACATTGAACTAAAACACACTAAACAAACAAAGCCGAGATACTAATTACAAAACAAAGACAAAAATATAGAAACAAAAAAAAAGAAGAATTCAACCAACCTAGAGGTCGATGAGGTTAGTTGTGTCAATGGGAGGAGGTGGCAGTCAAATTTTTGTTCAATGAAGGCCTTTGAAACGTGTACGTGATCTCCTTTGTTCTTCTTTGACGTGAATTAGAATGGTGAAAAATGAAATAAAGTCACTTATTTAAAAACATAAATACTTTCACGAAACGCGTATGCGTTTTCGGTTCGCGTACCCGAATTTGAACGTGTACGTGTTCAGATCTAGGCTCGGGTACCCGATCCATAATGCGTATGCATTTCCTACGAAACTTTTTGTTTTGCCAAAAATTTCCCCTCTTCGTGTACCCAACTTCTTGCTTTTACCCTTAGGTATGAGATCATACAAATAAGGCAAAATATTAAGCCAACTACAATGTGTAAGTATGCAATTTTCCCATGACTCATAATTACCCCATTCCAGAATTACGACTGAAGGGTGAGTAGGAAAACCCATGATAAATCTTCAAATTAAAAATTCTGAGAAAAATGACCTTACAACATGTAGATCAAATGAAATAGAGCCTAATGACACAAACAAGAGGTTCCCAAGTGCCAAAACGTCCAAGCAATTAAGCAAACTATGAAAAAACAAAATTCTGAATAAAATATATTGGGGGAAAAATATGGGAAAGTAAGTTAGATCATTGTTCAGATCATTGAACCAGCTTTCTGACGCCTACTCGTTTGTGCAAAACGGAGCTCAGATGCAAAAGTTACACCCCCTGGAGTGCAGAAACCATCATCTGACTTTTACTGCGAAAAAGGCAGAAAAATAGAAAAAAACAGAAAATAAGACCAGCACCACTGGATTTGGCGTCGAATCAGCTTTCCGGTGATATCTTTTTTTTGAAAAACAGAAACCGTATGAAGAAGTTATGGCCGATTTTGTAAAAATTGCTCTAAAATGTTCAATAAAGCCTCTAGAGCCCTTAGGGGCTAAAAAAAATTCAACCCCTAGTCGCATGTAGGACTAGGGGGCTGGCAGTAGGGTGTTGGGCGCGGCCCCTAGTCATCAATGTTACTGGCGTTGGGGGCTAATGACCCGACAGGGGCTGGCGTACTAGCTCTCGGTCTCTAATGTGCCTGGTTGCCGGTGCATTGAAGCCCTCGGGGGCTGACCTCGGCTGAGCGGCGGTGAAGCAGAGAACGGAGGAAGCCACTGATGGTGGTGATGTTAATTAAGTTACCTTTATTCCTCTCTTAAGATTTCACTTTAGTTTGCATATTGTGACATTTAATAATTAATACATTTAATAATTATATTAATTATTAAATGTCTACCTATTAGGGTTTCTTTAGGGTTGCACAATCTCCTTTTATAAGGATTAATCATTGTATTTTATCTCTCTCTCTCTGATTAATACATTTTCAACTTTTAGAGCACCTTTTCCTTTTGTCTTGAATGTCTTCTTTCTGTGACAGGCTATTTGCTTGCAGGTGATCTTCAGGGTCTGTGAGGTTGGCTTTCTCAACTTCAACATTTAAAAAAAAAAAAAAATTTGCTCTGAAAGCTAAAGATTGCATTAATTAGAGAGAGGGATAAAATACAATGATGAATCCTTATAAAAGGATATTGTGTAACCCTAAAGAAACCCTAATAGGTAGACATTTAATAATTAATATAATTATTAAATGTCACAATATGTAAACTAAAGTGAAATCTTAAGAGAGGAATAAAGGTCACTTAATTAACATAATTAAGTTAAAACCTTTACTCTAACAAGGGAGAGCTACCAAGGTAGGATGAGAGGGATAGAGGGAGGGAGAGAGAGAGAGGGGGAAGGAATAGAGGGAGAGGTAAGTAAAGAGAGAGTAAGAGAGTTAGGTTGGGAGAGTAGAGGGAGGGAGAAAGAGAGGGAAGGAGGGAGATAGAGAGAGGTAGGGTGGGAGGGAAAGAGGGAAGGAGGGAGATAGGGAGAGGTAAGGCTCAAAGAATATAGAGAGGTAGGTAAGGAGAGATAGAGAGAGAGAGGTTGTGTGTGTGAGAGAATGAGAGAGGGGGGGAGGAGGGAGATAGGGAAAGGTAGGGTGGGAGGGATATATGGAGAGAGAGAGAGAGGGAAGTAGGGAGATAGGGAGAGGTAGGTAGAGAGAGGTAAGGTGCAAGGAATGGAGAGAGGTAGGGTGGGAGAGGTAGAGAGAGGTATTGTATGTGTGAGTGGGAGAGAAAGATATGTTAATAAAAAATATATCTATTTCTATCATATATTCATAAATAACAAATAGGGTGGTAGAATTGGATTTGGATTTGGGATTTAGCTTAGGATTAGGACCAACATTCTTTTTTGATTGTGAAGGTGGTGTACACCTATTGTACATGCAATATGTGACTTTTGATCTATGGATCTATTTTGATGAATTTCTTTGATTGGTTTCATCAATTCTCTTTACTTTGGGATCCATATTTATTTTTTGCTTGATTCTTGATTTTTAGATGTATATCACTTTTTAGATTCATTTTTATTTTGATATGGAATATGCATTTGATTTTTATTTAGTAGTTGATAGCAATCTTTTGTTTCATGGGAATTCTTCACTTTGTATAATGGGTGATGTTGTTGGTCTCAATTAAGAGGCTTAGGATGTTGTGGATGTGGTGTGCTAGTATCGATGGAGGAAGTAGGTACAAGATGGCTGGAAGGAGGATTCTTATAAGATTTATGGACGATATTTATTTTAATGCTTTCATTGGACAAGGTTGTTCCAACTATCATTGAGTTGTCACCATTAGACTGCTTGCTTGGAGATGTGTATCCAAGGCCTTGATATCTATCATTTTCATATACTGATACTATTCTAGAATGTCTTTCTCATGAAGGCCTAACCCTTTACCATTGTATCCCATGCTTTGATAGATTTTTTTTTCCATAGGATATTTTTCACTTTTGAAACATGATGCCAATCCATAATTAGGAAACCATGAATTAGTAAAAAAATCTATGTTCTTTTCTGTGAGAAGACCAAATCGTATGAAGGTGGTTGAACCCAACTTGTAGGATGATTGCAATTTCTCCTTATTTTTAATTATGATATCTTGATCAATGATATGCTCAATGTGATTAACTTTGTCTTATGAATCCTCATGCATGGTGGGATCCATATCATTTGTTTGACTATCAATGTGTCCAAGGGAGGCAAGTGTCTCATATTGGGAAATGGAATTTTCAAGAGTATGTATGTGTTCACTTTTGATTTCAAGGTCATGGATGGGATACAAGTGGAGTAAGGGGTCATCTTGGATTTATAGATCAATTGTAGGATCATGATCAAAGATTAGATTTTGGATGCCATTATCATAGATAGGATCTTTATCTAAGATTGGATTGTGATGGATCTCATAAGCATCTATTGGTGCTTGGTCAAAGATTGGATTAACATAAATATTATGATCATTTATGGGGACTTTTTTTAGTAACTTGATCTTAATTTGGTTGGGAGAAAGTTGTGACATGCTTTAGAGTGAGCTCTTGACATAGCCTTAATTCCTTCTTAGACAAGAAAAATACACTTTTCTTTGCTTCGATATTCCCTATATCGGCTAGGCCTTTAGTATATGTTCCTAATGTGACATTTAATAGTATGCTCAAACTAGTGGGATATTTTTGGACCTTATGACATTTATTTATTTTGGACCTTGTGGATTTTATAGATTTCATGAAAATTTTATGTTTATCTTCCTATATGGATTGAATCATAGAGATGGTAGTATTTGATGGTAGTATTTGATGGTATTTGATCTAGGATAGACATAGTGGTAGAAGACTTATGGATGGGTTTTGTGGATAAGGATATCTTGGATTTTTTGTTTTGTTTTCTATCCCATTTGAGTAGTTCTTAGACAATACATTTAGTAGATTGGGATGAATCAAAAGACTTGGGTGATAATGATTCAGAGGAAGTTGATGCAAATGATTTGGAAGATTTTTCTTGAGGGATATTAGGCTCTTGCAAAGGATGTGGGTCCCTAAAGCTTGGAATTTCAAACTTGCGAGATTGACTTGAAGACTTAAAAGGAATACCTTGCTTGAAACTTGAGATTTCATATTTGGGAATCTCTTCCTTCATAGGTTGATTAAGGATGCAAGTAACTGATTGGTATTCTAATCTTTGCACTTGAGCAAGCAAAAGATTCATTTTCTCTTGTTTAGTAGCAACCTCTCTTGCAAGAGACTCTTCATACTTCTCCCTTTGGTAATCCAAATGTTGCTGATGTTGGTAGGCCTGATAAGCCAACTCTTCCTACTACAAATCAGTCTCTTCATATCATCTAATTGCTTATTGAATCCTATCAATATGCTCTTGATATCACTAATCCCCATATTTTCAGTATGTTGGGGATGGCTAGGAAAGCAACCATGTTGGTTTGGCATAGAAACGACTTCTTTGGGATGATTAAAAGGATATGAAGGCTAATTATCATAATGAGCAGGGGTGGGTGGGTGGTAAGCATGATAAGAATGTTGATAACCTATTACATTAATGGGTCATTTGGGACTAAACCAGCAGTATATTCTTACTTGGTATGGCTGATAAGAAGTGGTATTAGTAGGTTTTTCATGAAATGGAGGGTGATGAAATATATCTCCATTAAATGAAGTCATAATGTTGCATTCAAAACTATTGGAAATTCACATAAATGATTAAAAATCAGAATTATTAATACTGATTTTTGCAAGAATTTAAGCACATACTAGCATTTGGTCTTTCAAAAACCACTAGAATAGATTTGGAGTTGCCAGATGTGTAGATATTTTGTCTCCAAAGGTAGAAATTACTGATATACACACCAAATATCAGTAATAATAGGAATAAATTTGAACTGTGATACCTCAAATGGTCGCACTAAGCATGCCAAAAAATGTTATCACAAAATAACACACCCTTGCTAAGTTGCAGAAATTAGCTTACTAGTGAAACATTGTGTTGATGGTGTTTTCTGCACAGCAACAACTCAGACAGAAAATGATATTCTATCTCTCTTGAAAGATAATCTTCAACAATAAATTGCCGAAAACCACCCCAAGGTCTCTCGGGTGTTAGGTCATAACAATGTATAAAACAACTCAGATGAAATGTGAAATTGCTGGTAATCACAATCGGACCTTACTACAAGCAAACTGTATCTTTTCAATTTATCAGATCTGAAAATATGATGATCTTGAAATCCTAAATCTAACCGAATAATAAAGAAACGGAAAAAGATAGGGATGCAAGGAAAGTGATAAAATCTAAATTACCGAAAGGACAAGCAGTGTAAATAACATATATCTGGAATGGACCTATCTCAAATAACCAATTCCTGTTCGACCCACAAGGCGATCTTACAAGAACAGTGCAATCTTCTGAGGAATATAGATTTTCAAATCATAGACTTGCATCTACAACCAAACTTAAGCACATTTGAATATACGGTCCAGGTTGACTTTACCAGCCTACTACAATCAGATAGTTACTGGGAGTATAGACCAGGGATAGCTACAAACATTCCAAATATGAAATCACATACACCATTTATCCAACTAAACTAATTTATTTCTAACTTTAAAACCCTAGATCTTCAAGCAATTTAAAAGATAGAACAAAGGAACCATGCAAGATGAGATAACACAAAGGATTTCACCAGGAAAACCACAATGCCTTCAATTGTATTAATCATCAAATGCTGCAACAATTCAACTGTTCTGAATATGGTATTTGCTTCAAGAAATTTTATAACTCTAACTATTGCTCTTGCTAATCTCTATTACTGTCTTGCTAATGTCTATATCAAATTTTCTGAACCCTTACAATGAGGCAAGAATGCCTATTTATCAAATTTTTCCCCCCAAAACATGTCGGCCCAGCCAAACATTTTTTACAAAATAATCAAAACCGCCAAAATAGGTCGGCCAAGGAAACAAACTAAGGCACACATTTAATGCCATCATCCAAGTCGGCCAAGGTACAGTCCCGAAGGAAGTCCGGTCCAATGCATGCCCTATAATAATAGGGAAGCACAAATCTCGAGATAAGCACTAACTGCTGCTTCCTTTGTCTTTCCTCCGCGTTGGTGACCCTTGGACCTTCGAGAATATCCCCTCCAGCTCAGTAATAGGGGGCAACGGCAAAACCTTAAGTCTGCATTTAATTGAATCAATTCCCTCATTGGACCGCTCAACAGTTTTCTTCTAGTCCTTCATGCTGGCCATGTACCTGTCTATCACTGCCAAGTATGTAGCTGCATCATCAAGCATGTGGCCAATGACTGCTCCATCAGAATCCGGGGCATAAACCTCATGCCACCACTCCTTCAATTGATCCAAACTCAAGTACTTGGGAGCTATTTTACTTCTCCCTATCATCACTTCAAAAAAGGCAATGCAACCATCATAGATTACAGTGAGGTCAGCATCAATAGACTTTCTCCGTTTTTGTATCTTTTTCAGGCCTCCCTGCCTGATCTGCAACGCCTCGAACCACTCCCATGGTTCATCCAATCTGGCTGAGGGAAGGATTCCATCTTTGCCCAACTGCTCCTTGCCATGTCCTAAAATAATCCTTGACTTCTGCAGCAGGAGGTCGATATCACTCTTATCTTGAGAGAGGATGCTCTCTAACAATTCCTTTCCCCGGACTGCATCCTTACCCACAGACAGGATTTTCTTGATAGCTTCATCTCCTTGTGTCTGGACACCCATTAACCAGTCTATGGCAGCCTGAGCGGAGGCCTTCATCTTTTCAATTCCGGAGATTGTTTCTTTGGGAAGAAATTCAGAAGTAGCAGAGGAGGACGGATGGAGAGACTATAGAGGCTTCATTACCTCCTCCAGACATTTCCTCAATCTTTCATTTTCTCTTTTCAGTTCTCGTTTTGACTGGGTCTCCTTCTTAAGTCTGTCAACAATTATAGCACTTGACCCTTCAAATTCCTCAATATCCTACTCCAAGGAAATCAGCCCAAGTTTAATGGTTTGAACATTATAATCCTGGCCTGTTACCTCATCTCTTGTTTTGTCTGCAGCAGGGGTGGCGATGTGAACTACTCAGTTATGCACTTCATCTCTTTCTACCCGAGAAATCACCCTTGCAGCCTTCTTCTTCTTCCCCTTACCAATCTGAGACAACATTTCATCCCAGTCAAGAGGAGTGTCTTCTACAATCACCTGTTTCTTCTTCGCAATCTCTTTCTCTAGCCAGTCTGGGGCTACAGGGTCAGTCCGGATTCCCTTTCCCCCAGTTTCTCCCGGGTCCTCTGTGGCTTTCTCCTCTTCTGCTGCTGTCACCTCGACCTCCTCCTCAGTTGTTTCTTTGTCTCCTTCTTTCTCCGGAGTTTGTTCAACTAGATCAGCCCCTTCAAATCCCAATTCAGGAAGCACCGGCGATGGAGTCCGAGCGGGTAGGCTTTCCTCCGGTTCCTGTGATCCGCGGCCTTTCTCACTCTCTGGAGAATCCTTGTACTGCACCAAGGGAGAAGTGTGCCTTTCCTCTGTTTCCACATCGAGCTCGGCAGCCTCACTGAATAATGTTCCTTCTTTGAATGATCCTGTCTCTCTGCTGATTTCCTGCTCATCCGGATTCTCCGGTTCTGGTATGCTCTGCGGAGGAGAGACAGGCCTATCCTGCTCCTTAACTGGCAATGTTGGAGAAGAATCCTTTGGTTGTGCAGCATCCTTTGGGGAAGGAGTCCTCGATTTCCTAGTATACACCTTAGTCTTTTCACCTCCGGAACTCTCCACATCTACAACTGGAGGCTCATCCTCCGAAGCAGTTTGGTCCTTCTTCTTCGCCACCCTTGTAGTTCTAGTTTTCTTTGGGGGCGAAGGAGCATCCTCTCCTTCGGCTTTCTCTGTTTCTTCCTCATCCAAGGACTTGCTGATTGTCAGGGTATTCCACCTGCATTTGCCAATTGGTTTCCTTTTTGCTGCAGGCTCAGTCCCCTTAGGACCTCTGACTTTGATCTTGAAAGGGGAGGTTTTAGCCGATTTCCCTTTGGGATCCTCTTCCCCGGATTCTTCAGAAGTGGACATGGGGTCGAGATTCCCCATCAAATCAAAAGTACAAGGCACTTTAGCATTTTCCAATATCCAGACCTTATGCTTAATCCAAGAGAAAGTAAATCTTAGCACTGGAGCCATCAAGTCTTCCAACTCTGTTACCTCAGGCTCACTCCAATCAATATCTGCAACTGATCTGTCCTTGATGGGCTCATAGACATGGTCTTGGACTAGTTTTCCATCGTCATCCAGCTGATCCAGAATCAGCTTTACATTATACTGTCTAATGGCCTCTACAGGCAGCCGGGAATACCTTTTCTTCCTCGCATCAAGGTCATCCTTGATGTTGACCCAGTAGTCCTCCAAGTCCTCCTTATGCCTAAATTACCGGGTAGCTCTCTTCTGTGCCTCTCCGGTTATATCAAAGTTCATTCTCTTTGAATGGAAAGAGAATCCATATGCAGCCAACTCCTCACCCGCAGTGTGAGCTGATTGGATGGACGGGCACATCTCCCCCACGCCAATCCCAAGAGGGAAGTCACCTCCAAAACTAGTCTTATGCTTCTCCCTCTTCACCACTGTGTCAAACTCACAAATTTGTCTTACAACCTCCAGTAGCACTATGTGGTCAGTGGGGTACCTAGGCAATCTGTAGGGTGCAACAGGGCATCCATCAATCTGGAGATAAGTGAAGGTGGGGAACTAGATAAACCATGCCCCGTAATTCTTGATCAGTCCTTTGGCCCCGTCGGACAATCTGATGTGCTCCGCATTCTGAAGGGTCCGGGTAATGTGCATTGTAAAGGTATCATTGGCCCTCCTGTAATCTTTGTGTCCGAGATGCAGTTCCGGATAGACTTCATATATAATATCCTGCCCAATAGTTCCCATCGGAGTCAGTCCTTTGTAGGGATAGGAGATGGCCAGTACATACATGATGTAGGAGGACATGGTAAACTTCTTTGCCTCCAAAACATTTCTCAGTTGTTTGTCTATTTCCACACTGATGAGTCCTGCCCAGTGATAGTTTGTTCCCTGACTCATCTTGGTGATCACGTGGACCATCCAACTTTCCAATACTCTGGCAGTTTTAAGTCCGGCCACCCTGCTCAACAGTGCGATGGCATCATAGATATCCGGCCTGAATTTCACCCTGTGCAACTGTTTAGGCAACTTGGAATGGTGGGACTTTGGCTTTTCCAGCCATGAATTGATGAGCTGTTGAGCCTTAACTGGCTCATTCTCATAATATGTTCGAGCTGTGTCAATGTTTAAGGCACAGACCGAGGGGAGATCCGGCATGCTGAAGGCCCGGGCAATGGAGGCCGGACTGAAATTGGCCAAGACTCGTCCCTCAGTGCTGACCACCATCTGTGTATCAAAAGTGTACTGTCTAGCACACTCCAAAATCAAATCATAGCACTGGACAGCTGGAGGGAACCCTGCCATGTGCACCAATCCTGAATTCATCATTCCTTGCCTCAAGGCCGACTGGTCCTTTTCAGCTGTTCTCTGCTTAAACTCCTCATAGCGCCAAGCACCGACGTTGGTATCAGATACCTCAGCCCATACAGAAGATAGCTTACTTTCTGGAACCTGACTCTTCATGTCTAATCTCAATCTCTTTGTCTCAGAAACTGAAGATGCCCCTGCATCGCCTTTGGACTTCCCAGCAGTAGCCTTGCTTGATTCGGCCTGCACATTCAATAATTATTATTAGAATCCAATTATTAAGCTCATATCAATCCAAATGGGTTAGCACACATCATATAAAACCACTAAAATCCATTGCTAATTGCCAATCTTTCAAGATCCGGAGAAATCCAATAATCCAGAAAAATCGTGTAAACTGGGAAAATACCGTCGGGATGGAATTTCAGAGAAATCCGACCCAGACAGATTCCTGCTGCCAAGGCATTATTAGACATATAAATTGTTAATACGCTCGGAAAATCAAAGGAGAATCATTAAAAAATACTCATAAGTAACAGGAAATAAGCATAAATGATCATTTCATCAATCCTATCATCGAAATATACAAAAGAACGCAACCAGATAGGAAATCCAAAAAAATCCGGATGGAACGGATTCTCGCGGACAGCATAAAATGCACCGGAAATTAACCCTGTCCACGGAATAAGCCCAAATCGGGAAAATCCAGGAGCAAGGAAATTCCGCGACAGCCTCAAAAACCCGAAAAATGGAAAAACGTGCACCAAAACTCGAACGACCCCGTGATCTTTACTACCTAAGCTCAAATGATCCTAAAACCGATGATAATCAACAATCTCAAGTATGTAAAGGATTCCAACTCCCAAAAGCCCTCAAAAGAGGGATCCCCGTGCTAAAAAGATGATGCCCTAAATCGAACGACTGAATTTACGTCATTAAAACCAGAGCAAGCTTTAGGGTTAAAATATCGGTTCAGGATTTACCTAAAAGCCCTCTAATCCTCGCAGGACGGGGAAGCCAACACGACACGGGGCGAAAGTCACTCAAGCACGAGACGAAATCATTGTTCTAGCTGAGACACCAAGGAAACCCTAACCTCGCAAGATAATACACTTTACGCCTGAAACAAACAAGCAGTTCGACCCAGAACGCCGTCTAAAGGACCCATACGCAATCAAAAAGACAAACAAAGCTCGTGGGGCCTAGGAGATGGGTTTTATAATAAAAATGGATCAACCCCGACTGTATAAATATAAAATCAAAATCAAATCATGGGCCGACCCCAAATTTAACAATACCCAGCACAAGAAAACCCTAAATCATCACGCAAGCAAAGGGAGGAGCAATAAATACATACCATGGATCAAAGCAAGCAAAAATCGAGCTCAGAAAATCAATCCACGCGACAGCACATCCAAGCAACGAGATACCGGCAGCAACACTCAAGCAATCCTCGTGCAAACAACCAAGATCAATTCTCAAAGCTCAATTGAAAGTTCTGAATCGCCAGAGCAGAAAGCAAGGAAGCAACGAAGTTGGAATGAATGAGAAAGTGCCCTAAATCGACCTTATACCCGTCTGAGCCAAGGTACCTCAACCATTAATGTGCGACAAGACCTTTCTGACAAGTCCGGAAACATGAGCCCCACGCGAAATTTCAGAAAATCCCAGAATGCGCGGAAACACGGATTCCACGGAAATGCAGAAACCGGGGAAATGAGGAAGACCGGGATTTTGACAGAACCCAGGAAAATCCGATAGGACCGGAAAATCCCGAAGTCGGGCAGAAACCCGGAATTGGAGAATCCTGCCAGAAACGGACAAGGAACCAGATCCGGAAGAATCCGCCAAAGCAGAAAAATCCTGGATCCAGGTGAAAACCCAGATTTAGCCAAAAATTCAATTTAAATCAATTCCAACTTCAGGGCAAGGGTAAAGCCAGCAAGACCAACACGTCAAGACCCTAAAATGATAAATCCAATAAAATCAAAGGTCAAAGACACCAAAAAAAGGGTCCCCACTCCAAGTGGGGCGTGTGTGCAAAAACTGCACAATAAATGGCGACTCCGCTGGGGAAATGCTCCTAAGCATTTCGATGACAAACTGGAATCAAGAACCTAGAACCTCTGGTTTCAGCTCAGATACCTAGCCATCGTCCTCAGTTAAAGCACAGGAATTCCCAGCCAATCCGACATTCATATACCAGGGGCTAAGTGTGTGCACTTGCATGTATTACCTACCCTTCATTGCAAGAAGAACCAGACTTGGTATGAACAGACTATGTAAAGATTCTTACTCTAAAAATAACCTGGATAGAGCCTCGCTGCCAGTCAGGCGTCCATAGCCCCGACGAGGTTATCGTTGTGATCCTCCTGAACATAGCTCTACTTCCAGCCAGGCGTCTATAGCCCCGGTAGAGATATTCAGATCCCCCTGATGAGTTGAATTCCAATCTTAGGATTTTCAAATATATTTTTTTTCTTCTTTTTGCTGAGGTTTCTTTCTTTCTCTTATTTTATTCAACCTGTGAACAGTGAAGTTCACACTCAGGGCTGAGAACCACAGTGGCACTAGAGTAGAAGAGGATTTTTCACCTGTCCAGACCTCATAAGGACTTTTACAACTTCAGGTATATTAAGGATTAAAGATATAAGACCCCAATACGTTCCTGTTCAGACTGACTAGAAACCCCTTTTGCCTGACCACCTAGACAAATGACAGAGGCAACAGAATTCATGCCATAACATTCTAGAAAAATGATCAAAGTTTGTAAGGAAAATATTAGGAACATCAGACCGGCTATGCCACCATTATTATACCGATACACCCACAATCCCAAAAGGAGATAGGACCAGAAGCAAGAGCAACGCAAAATAAAGCAAACAAACCAAAGCAAACCTACTCTAACCAAACAAAACCAGGGAAGCAAGAAATGAAACCTACCCCTAACCAAAGAAAGCAAAACAAACAAAGAAAGCAACCTAACTAACTATTCACATGGCAAAGAGCTGAAAACAGCTCAAGACTGGAAATAATGTTTGAGATACTGCCCATTGACAGGCAGTGGTATGTCCTCTCCTGTGAGAGTCCTCAAACGGAAGGCATTATCTCCCAGAATTTCGGCAATCTGGTAAGGACCAAGCCACAATTTATCAAATTTTTCATGGCTCCCTTTCTGATCATGTGGCTTATCCCAATACAGGACAAGGTCAGAAATCCTAAAAGCCTTAACTTTAGCTCTCTTGTCAAACCATCGCTTGACTACCCCCTGATGTTTGGAAAACTTTTCAAGGGAATTGTCCCATTTTTCTTCAAGGTGCAACAATTCAGCTAACCTGTCTTCCCTTCTATCTCCTTCATCATAAAACTGGTTGATAAATTGTAGAGTTGGGATTTTAAGCTGGATGGGGAAAACTGGTTCCAGGCTGTACACTAAATGATAAGGAGAAGTACCAATGGAAGACTTAACCCGAGTACGATCTGCCCAAAGAGCAAACCGAAGCTGGGTGTGCCAGTCTTTTGGGTTCCTCTCTAACAGCTTTCGGATGACAGTCAACAAATTCTTGTTAGAGGATTCAGCTAGACCATTCCCCTAGGGATAATAATTAGATGCAAATTTGACAATAATGCCATGATCAAAAGCCCAGTTTGAAAATTTTAAAGAAGCAAAGGCAGGACCATTATCACACACAACAGCAACAGGACATTCAAATCGATTGAGAATGGCAGATTCTAAAAAATCAATTACTACCTCTAATGTACACTGCCTACAAGCAAACGCTTCAGTCCATCTTATAAAGTAATCAGTGATGGTAAGGATATACTTATGTCCAGCAGAAGATGGTGGATTGATGGGGCCTATGAAATCCATACCCCATTGAGCAAAAGGTTTTACCTCAATAACAGACTGGAGCGGAAGCGCTGCACACCTTTCCCGTGTCGCTGCAGTCTGACAAGTGTGACAGGTCCGGACATGATGATGAACATCCTTGAATAGGGTAGGCCAGTAGTATCCCGCCCTCAAAATCTGGTTTGCAGTAGCAATGGCGGAACCATGACCAGTGCCATATTTCTCATAAAACTCATTTATTGCTCTCTCAGCTTCCTGTCTTCCAAGGCACCTCAAGTAAATACCTTCGTGATTCTTCTTGTATAGGACAGCTCCTTTCAGGATGAAACCATCACTTTTCAACCTCAATGCTCGCCTCTGTACTGCATTTAAATGTCCAGGAGCTCACTGATTCAGCAAATAATAGACTATATCATCGTACCAGCCCTCTGGGGAAACTTCTTCAACATTATAGTTATGGATAGACAATTCAGGACCTATCTCTGCCATGGTCTGGGTGAGTCCCTGCCCTCTTACCAGCTTCATGGGCTAGATCTCAATGTCGTACTCCTGAAGCATGGTCACCCATTTAGCTCTGCGCTCCCCTAACTCATTCTGCATCAGCAGCAACTTAACTGCAGAATCAGGAACAATAGCGAACACCTTGTTTCTGAGGATGTAATGCCTAAATTTCTTTACTACTCGGACAAGGGCATAGGCTTGCTTTTCCACACATGGGTATTTCAGCTCAGCATCCCTCAGTGGTGCACTCACGAACGCGATGGGATGCTCATTCCCCTCGTCAGACTTTTGTGTCAACATTCCAGCACATGAGTGATCTGAAGCAAAGGAATAGATATAGAACGGTTTACTATAGTCTGGACTCACCAACATTGGAGCATCTGCAATGGCTCTTTTAATCTCTGCAAATGACTCCTTCGCTTCTGTAGTCCACTCGACCTTGGTATCTTGTTTTAACATAGCATTTAATGGCTTCACAATCTCAGCAAACCCAGTGATGAATTTCCTGACAAAATTAATCTTACCAAAGAAGGATTTCATCTCCTTTTTGCTGGCAGGCGGCTAAATTTTCAGGATGGCTTCCACTCTCTCCGGATCTATGGCGATTCCCTTCTCTGATATCACATGTCCTAACAACTTGCCTTCTGTAACCCCGAAAATACACTTCTTGGGATTCAAGGAGATGCCAAATTCTCTGCACTTCTGGAACACCTTACGCAGGTCTGAGATGTGATCCCCTCTGTTTTTGGAGAAAACAGTCAGATCGTCCATGTAAATGATAATGCACTTTCCTATGATGTCCTTGAAAGCAATATCCATAGCTCGTTGGAACGTGGCTCCTGCATTAATTAGCCCAAATGGCATCCTCCTGTAAGCGAAAGTTCCCCACTTAGTTGTAAAAGCAGTCTTGTGTCTGTCCTCGTACTGGACCATCACTTGATTATACCCTGAATATCCGTCCAGAAAGAACATCATCTGCGATCCATTAACCACTTGTAATACCTCATCCAGAGAGGGAACTAGATAATTATCTTTCTTTGATGACCTATTCAGATTTCTGAAGTCCACGTAGAGCCTGATTTCACCATTCTTCTTCCTTACTGGAACCAGATTAGCCACCCAAGTAGAATGCCTGACAGGAAATATGATTCTAGCGGACAGCAGTTTCTGGACTTCCTTCTGTATGAGTGGCTCCAACAGTGCATTAATAGGTCTCTGCCTCTGTCTAAAAGGCTTAGCACCTGGCTTGAGAGGTATAGTGTGAGTTATGATGGATGTATCATAAGTCTTCAAGTCTTCATAACCCCAGGCCACTATGTCTGGAAAGTCGTATAGGGCTCTGATTATTCCCTGTCTTTCTTCAGGAGTACAGACCTTACCAATGAAAATATTCTTTACATCGTCTTCGGTGCCTACATTGTGAGTGTCACACTGTCCACTGATAGACTCTTTCTTAGATTCCTGTTCCTGATCTCTGATTTTGTCCATATCAAAAATTCTCTCCAGCTGTACCATTCCTCTTGGAATAGTATTGGACTTCAAATTCAGCACACCTTCCAGATCCAATTCTGCTTCTTGAGGTTCTGTTTCGTCAATGATCTGTGAAGCAAAGACATCCGTGTTCGTGATAAAGTCAAGGATATGTTTATCATCCTCAAACACCTAAAAATTAGTCACGTTGTCAGGGACTGATGGGACAGGGGTTAATTCAACAGTGAACCTTTTCAATCCTGATAGGGACAGGGGCTGTAAAGTACTGGCCGCTTGAGCTAGAGAATAAGCTGTCTGATTCTTCTTCCTTGGGATCAATTGGATATTAAAAGCGTCGAATCCCTCAATGAGGTCCCACACTCTATGCCTATAGTTGGTCATCCTCCTGTCATGACAGGCATACTGCTTTTTTACTTGTTTGACCACTAATTCTGAGTCACCAAAAACTTGCAGGACCTTGACCCTTTTCTTGAGTGCCATAAGGAGTCCATGAATTAATGCTTCATACTTAGCCACATTATTTGTGCAATGAAATTGGAGCCTATGGGCTGCGAAGAAACTCTTACCCTTTGGACTGATCAACTCAAATCCAGCTCCAGCCCCCTGCTTGGACTTAGATCCATCAAACTTGAGAGTCCAGTATTCTGTAGTGGTGGTCTTCTTCATTCCATCTTTTGGTTTATCAGTAATAGAAGCTTCCCTAGCCACAGCAGGTTCCTGATTTTCACACTTTGCTTGCAGATTCTGCTCATCTGTGCTAACCACCTGAGATGGACTCATGCTTTTTTGCACTTCATTCACTGCTGTCTGGCACAAGCAACATTCCAATTTAGAGTGAGAAGCATTGTGGACTCTGCACCAGTTTGGCAAGAGTAACTCCTTAAAGCTTGTCTTCCTTCCCAAGTAAGTTTGATTCTCCACACATTGCTTAATGAAATCTTGAAAATTATCCAGTAAGCTGATCTGTCTATCTGCAAGTTCTTCTTCTTCATCAACTGATTCTGTCAGGACTTCAACAAGACTGGACCCTGCTTCAGCATCTACTGGCATCGTATGCAACATCAATACCTCCTCTACATCTAATTCTTCATATGGGGCCGATAGCAAGTAGTTTCCCATTCCAGTTTCTGATATGAGAACCTCGGTTGAAATTTTTTGGTATTCTGTTATCATGTACTTCATTCTAGGCTCCCTCTCAATCCTTATATTTTTAGGCACTCCCTTCCAGGGAAGCCACATGTGAGAGTGATCAGTGGACACATACCCATTCAGGGCCTTGGTGAAATCCCTTCCTAAAATTAAACTGTATGCATCAGGAATGTCAGCTACCTGAATGTTAATAACTTGTTGGATTCTTGGATCTGAAGCTATCTGCATCTGGATCATATTAAGTTCCCCTACTACACTCACTTCGGTTCTGTCCAACTGAGTGACCTTCTTATGGGAATCAGTAGGTGTAATTCCCAGAGCTCTGCAAACTCCGAGAGGCATCACATTGGTGGAAGCACCAGAATCTAACAGACAATTGTGAAGGTTCTTACCAAAGATTCTGACCGAGATCAGAAATGGTGGAGTCTCCGTCTTCCCTTGAAACAGAGTGGGCTGAGTATCCATCTGGGCCACTTGAGTTCTGTCCTTTTCTTTCCCTCTATCTCCAGGGGGTGGATTGGTCTTATTCTGTGTCTAACTTTGCGTGTTCATAGGCTGAAAACTGGAAGTCTAGCTGGCATGCTCACCAGAAGGCTTGTCCAATGTCTTTGAATTTGCATCATAAGTACCTAAGACGGCTTTCCTAATTGCAGGAAATATTAACAACTCAAATGCAGAAAGGTTTACCTTTAGCTTCTTAAATTCCTCTGCAACATATGAGGCCATCTGCTCCTCACTCATATCAGTAGAGACCTCCTTAGATGGCTCCTCTGCCTTATCCTTGCTTGCTTGAACAATCCTTTCATTTTGTGGTTCAGCCTGAGCTTGTCTGTCTTTCGAAAGGTACTGCTTGGAGACCTGTGGATAAGATGGATTGTTGCTCGCATTAGGATCTGGAGGAGTACTGAAATTGTTAGGAGGAATGGAGGTAGTGAATGGTCCTCCGGGTGGTGGACGCCTGTGGGGCATATCCCTCAATCCTTGTCTCTGGAACATCTGTACTTCTTCAACATAAGCTTCATCCTGATCTAAGGGGCCATTGTCATTCATCTCTCCTTCATTAAATAGCTGAGCTACTTCATCTCTATTACAAATATGATCTGTTTCATCTTTCTGGGAATCAGGTTCTTTTGGTACATTTTCTTGGCTGGCTGGAAAAGGAGCATGATTCAATACCAACACAGGGGAATCATAGGAGTTAGAGGGAACAATCTCTTATGTATTCACATTGTTCTCTACCTCATACTGAAAGATAGAAGCAATAGTTTGGAACTCCGAACATTCCAATTCTGAATGCTGGCTTGTTTTATGGAGTCTGCACCACCCTGATAAGGCCGCTTCTGCCAGATATACCCTAGTAGGAGGCTTATCTTGACTGAATGGTTGGTTTGCAGACTGATTAACAATCTGATTAGCCGGCTGGTCCAACGGGGTAGGAACTCCCCCATTATTGGGCCCTGTATTCCAAGTTCTATTCGGTCCTTGTGGTGGCCTTTTATCAAATCCTGACCCACTTCCTTGGCCTCTGTCAAAATTCTGCCTCCTTTCATTATTGAAACCTCTGTCATTGTTGTAACCCCTATCCTGGTTATATCCCCTATCATTGTAGAACCCTCTGTCATTATGTTGTCCCCTGTCGAAGTTCTGTCCTTGTGAAAACTCCCTGTTCTGATTAGATTGCATTCCCTTCTGGGCAGCTTGCAACTAACTATTCTAATTTCTCAGGTAAGTCACTTCCAGATTTAACTTCTTTATTTGTTCAGCCATTTCATCAATCCTTTCCTTATTCTGGTCTCGGTAGGGAGGCTGATTTGGGTTACTCAGAGGTTGGACAGGCACTGTGTCAGATCCCAAAGACTGATGCAACACCTCAGAATTTTGTAGATAAGCAGGGAAGCTGTTCTGCTGTGGCTGATACATGGGTTGGTTCACTTGTTGTTGAGGGAAGTTTGTCATAGGAGAGATTTGGTTCATGGGATGACCCGGGTGTGGTACTAGGGGTAATTGGGGAACTGGGTTCATAATTGGGGTATGATTGGTGAGGGCCTGATTTACTGCCAGAATCTGGTTAGGATGTGCAGCTGGTCCCAGAGACGGCAAGGGTCCAGTCAAGTGTTGCCTCAGATCCGTATTGAGTTTGACAGCCTCTGTATAAGCATCAGTCAGGGTACCTGGAGGGTTGGGTCTCCATTTCAAAAAGGTTGCGGTTAGGCTATCCAGAGCTTCATAATACACTCCCAGGGCAGTACCATCATCCAAAACATATGGGTCTTGTAATCTGGTGAATGCACGGTGAAACCTATTATTGAAACTGGCTATGGGTTCGTTAACCTCTCTCTTAACCTTGATGAACTGCAGGTATAACTCATTGGCACTGATAGGAATTCAGAACTTCTGTAAAAAGGCCTTCTCTAGGTCATTCTAATTAAGAATTGAGCCGGCAGGGAGATGGTTATACCAATAAAAGGCTTCTTCTCCCAGTGAATAAGGGAACAACCTACAAACAACATCCTCATGAACTATCCCCCTGTCCTTAAGGCAAGTCTGAAAAATTCTCAGGTGCTCTTCGGCAGTCCTGTTTGGGTTGTTAGCATGGAATTTTGAACATAAGTGTTCAAGGTTCTTGGGCATAACATTGTAGGCTTGAAAGAACAAAGGTGATGGATTGTTGGCAAGGAAAGCCATTGGTAAGAGCGGGGGTGGAGGTGGTGGTAGATTATTGCCAGGCTGAGGCTGTTGAAGAGGAACCTCTTCAGGGACGGGTATGGCTTCAACCTCAGGATGTGAAGATATGGACGATGTGGGTGAAGGGATGGGCGATGATGATTCTCCCCTTACTCTAGTCCTCCTTGACCTATTGGAGAACTGTAGCTCTTCTAAATCCTCCTCTCTTGTATTGGATCTGGTATTTCTCCTATATCTCTCTAGAGAGATGGCATTCAAGAAACGATCCAGTGTGCTCATTCAGGCCCTCCTTCTAGCGCCAATCTGTTGATGGTGTTTTCTGCACAGCAACAACTCAGACAGAAAATGATATTCTATCTCTCTTGAAAGATAATCTTCAACAATAAATTGCCGAAAACCACCCCAAGGTCTCTCGGGTGTTAGGTCATAACAATGCATAAAACAACTCAGATGAAATGTGAAATTGCTGGTAATCACAATCGGACCTTACTACAAGCAAACTGTATCTTTTCAATTTATTAGATCTGAAAATATGATGATCTTGAAATCCTAAATCTAACCGAATAATAAAGAAATGGCAAAAGATAGGGATGCAAGGAAAGTGATAAAATCTAAATTACCGAAAGGACAAGCAGTGTAAATAACATATATCTGGAATGGACCTATCTCAAATAACCAATTCCTGTTCGACCCACAAGGCGATCTTACAAGAACAGTGCAATCTTTTGAGGAATATAGATTTTCAAATCATAGACTTGCATCTACAACCGAACTTAAGCACATTTGAATATACGGTCCAGGTTGACTTTACCAGCCTACTACAATCAGATAGTTACTGGGAGTATAGACCAGGGATAGCTACAAACATTCTAAATATGAAATCACATACACCATTTATCCAACTAAACTGATTTATTTCTAACTTTAAAACCCTAGATCTTCAAGCAATTTAAAAGATATAACAAAGGAACCATGCAAGATGAGATAACACAAAGGATTTCACCAGGAAAACCACAATGCCTTCAATTGTATTAATCATCAAATGCTGCAACAATTCAACTGTTCTGAATATGGTATTTGTTTCAAGAAATTCTAAAACTCTAACTATTGCTCTCGCTAATCTCTATTACTGTCTTGCTAATGTCTATAACTGATTTCTTCTCTGAACCCTTACAATGAGGCAAGAATGCCTATTTATCAATTTTTTTCCCCCAAAACATGTCGGCCCAGCCAAACATTTTTTACAAAATAATCAAAACCGCCAAAACAGGTCGGCCAAGGAAACAAACTAAGGCACACATTTAATGCCATCATCCAAGTCAGCCAAGGTACAGTCCCCAAGGAAGTCCGGTCCAATGTATGCCCTATAATAATAGGGAAGCACAAATCTCGAGATAAGCACTAACTACTGCTTCCTTTTTCTTTCCTCCGCGTTGGTGACCCTTGGACCTTCGAGAATATCCCCTCCAGCTCAGTAATAGGGGGCAACGGCAAAACCTTAAGTCTGCATTTAATTGAATCAATTCCCTCATTGGACCGCTCAACAGTTTTCTTCCAGTCCTTCATGCTGGCCATGTACCTGTCTATCACTGCCAAGTATGTAGCTGCATCATCAAGCATGTGGCCAGTGATTGCTCCATCAGAATCCGGGGCATAAACCTCATGCCACCACTCCTTCAATTGATCCAAACTCAGGTACTTGGGAGCTATTTTACTTCTCCCTGTCATCACTTCAAAAAAGGCAATGCAACCATCATAGATTGCAGTGAGGTCAGCATCAATAGACTTTCTTCATTTTTGTATCTTTTTCAGGCCTCCCTGCCTGATCTGCAACGCCTCGAACCACTCCCATGGTTCATCCAATCTGGCTGAGGGAAGGATTCCATCTTTTCCCAACTGCTCCTTGCCATATCCTAAAATAATCCTTGACTTCTACAGCAGGAGGTCGATATCACTCTTATCTTGAGAGAGGATGCTCTCTAACAATTCCTTTCCCCAGACTGCATCCTTACCCATAGACAGGATTTCCTTGATAGCTTCATCTCCTTGTGTCTGGACACCCATTAACCAGTCTATGGCAGCCTGAGTGGAGGCCTTCATCTTTTCAATTCCGGAGATTGTTTCTTTGGGCAGAAATCCAGAAGTAGCAGAGGAGGACGGATGGAGAGTCTGTAGAGGCTTCATTACCTCCTCCAGACATTTCCTCAATCTTTCATTTTCTCTTTTCAGTTCTCGTTTTGACTGGGTCTCCTTCTTAAGTCTGTCAACAATTATAGCACTTGACCCTTCAAATTCCTCAATATCCTGCTCCAAGGAAACCGGCCCAAGTTTAATGGTTTGAACATTATAATACTGGCCTGTTACCTCATCTCTTGTTTTGTCTGCAGCAGGGATGGCGATGTGAACTACTCGGTTATGCACTTCATCTCTTTCTACCTGAGAAATCACCCTTGCAGCCTTCTTCTTCTTCCCCTTACCAATCTGAGACAACATTTCATCCCAGTCAAGAGGAGTGTCTTCTACAATCACCTGTTTCTTCTTCGCAATCTCTTTCTCTAGCCAGTCCGGGGCTACAGAGTCAGTCTGGATTCCCTTTCCCCCAGTTTCTCCCGAGTCCTCTGTGGCTTTCTCCTCTTCTGCTACTGTCACCTCGACCTCCTCCTCAGTTGTTGCTTTGTCTCCTTCTTTCTCTGGAGTTTGTTCACCTAGATCAGCCCCTTCAAATCCCAATTCAGGAAGCACCGGCGATGGAGTCCGAGCGGGTAGGCTTTCCTCCGGTTCCTGTGATCCGCAGCCTTTCTCACTCTCCGGAGAATCCTCGTACTGCACCAAGGGAGAAGTGTGTCTTTCCTCTGTTTCCACATTGAGCTCAGCAGCCTCACTGAATAATGTTCCTTCTTTGAATGATTCTGTTTCTCTGCTGATTTCCTGCTCATCCGGATTCTCCGGTTCTGGTATGCTCTGCGGAGGAGAGACATGCCTATCCTGCTCCTTAACTGGCAATGTTGGAGAAGAATCCTTTGGTTGTGCAGCATCCTTTGGGGAAGGAGTCCTCGATTTCCTAGTATACACCTTAGTCTTTTCACCTCCAGAACTCTCCACATCTACAACTGGAGGCTCATCCTCCGAAGCAGTTTGGTCCTTCTTCTTCACCACCCTTGTAGTTCTAGTTTTCTTTGGGGGCGGAGGAGCATCCTCTCCTTCGGCTTTCTCTGTTTCTTCCTCATCCGAGGACTTGCTGATTGTCAGGGTCTTCCACCTACGTTTGCCAATTGGTTTCCTTTTTGCTGCAGGCTCAGTCCCCTTAGGACCTCTGACTTTGATCTTGAAAGGGGAGGTTTTAGCTGATTTCCCTTTGGGATCCTCTTCCCTGGATTCTTCAGAAGTGAACATAGGGTCGAGATTCCCCATCAAATCAAAAGTATAAGGCACTTTAGCATTTTCCAATATCCAGACCTTATGCTTAATCGAAGAGAAAGTAAATCTTAGCACTGGAGCCATCAAGTCTTCCAACTCTGTTACCTCAAGCTCACTCCAATCAATATCTGCAACTGATCTGTCCTTGATGGGCTCATAGACATGGTCTTGGACTAGTTTTCCATCGTCATCCAGCTGATCCGAAATCAGCTTTACATTATACTGTCTAATGGCCTCTACAGGCAGCCGGGAATACCTTTTCTTCCTCGCATCAAGTCCATCCTTGATGTTGACCCAGTAGTCCTCCAAGTCCTCCTTATGCCTAAATTCCTGGGTAGCTCTCTTCTATGCCTCTCCGGTTATATCAAAGTTCATTCTCTTTGAATGGAAAGAGAATCCATATGCGGCCAACTCCTCACCCGCAGTGTGAGCTGATTGGATGGACGGGCACATCTCCCCCATGCCAATCCCAAGAGGGAAGTCACCTCCAAAACCAGCCTTATGCTTCTCCCTCTTCACCACTGCATCAAACTCACAAATTTGTCTTACAACCTCTAGTAGCACTATGTGGTCAGTGGGGTACCTGGGCAATCTGTAGGGTGCAACAGGGCATCCATCAATCCGGAGATAAGTGAAGGTGGGGAACTAGATAAACCATGCCCCATAATTCTTGATCAGTCCTTTGGCCCCGTCGGACAATCTGATGTGCTCTGCATTCTGAAGGGTCCGAGTAATGTGCATTGTAAAAGCATCATTGGCCCTCCTGTAATCTTTGTGTCCGAGATGCAGTTCCGGATAGACTTCATATATAATATCCTGCCCAATAGTTCCCATCGGAGTCAGTCCTTTGTAGGGATAGGAGATGGCCAGTACATACATGATGTAGGAGGACATGGTAAACTTCTTTGCCTCCAAAAAATTTCTCAGCTATTTGTCTATTTCCGCACTGATGAGTCCTGCCCAGTGATAGTTTGTTCCCTGACTCATCTTGGTGATCACGTGGACCATCCAACTTTCCAATACTCCGACAGTTTTAAGTCCGGCCACCCTGCTCAACAGTGTGATGGCATCATAGATATCCGGCCTGAATTTCACCCTGTGCAACTGTTTAGGCAACTTGGAGTGGTGGGACTTTGGCTTTTCCAGCCATGAATTGATGAGTTGCTGAGCCTTAACTGGCTCATTCTCATAATATGTTCGAGCTGTGTCAATGTTTAAGGCACAGACCGAGGGGAGATCTGGCATGCTGAAGGCCCGGGCAATGGAGGCCGGATTGAAATTGGCCAAGACTCGTCCCTCAGTGCTGACCACCATCTGTGTATCAAAAGCGTACTATCTAGCACACTCCAAAATCAAATCATAGCACTGGACAGCTGGAGGGAACCCTGCCACGTGCACCAATCCTGAATTCATCATTCCTTGCCTCAAGGCCGACTGGTCCTTCTCAGCTGTTCTCTGCTTAAACTCCTCATAGCGCCAAGCACCGACGTTGGTATCAGATACCTCAGCCCATATGGAAGATAGCTTACTTTCTGGAACCTGACTCTTCATTTCTAATCTCAATCTCTCTGTCTCAGAAACTGAAGATGCCCCTGCACCGCCTTTGGACTTCCCAGCAGTAGCCTTGCTTGATTCGGCCTGCACATTCAATAATTATTATTAGAATCCAATTATTAAGCTCATATCAATCCAAATGGGTTAGCACACATCATATAAAACCACTAAAATCCATTGCTAATTGCCAATCTTTCAAGATCTGGAGAAATCCAATAATCCGGGAAAATCGTGTAAACCGGGAAAATACCGTCGGGATGGAATTTCGGAGAAATCTGACCCAGACGGATTCCTGCTGCCAAGGCATTATTAGACATATAAATTGTTAATACACTCAGAAAATCAAAGGAGAATCATTAAAAAATACTCATAAGCAACAAGAAATAAGCATAAACGATCATTTCATCAATCCTATCATCGAAATATACAAAAGAACGCAACCAGATAGGAAATCCGGAAAAATCCGGATGGAACGGATTCTCGTGGACAGCATAAAATGCACCGAAAATTAACCCTGTCCGCGGAATAAGCCCAAATCGGGAAAATCCGGGAGCAAGGAAATTCCGCGACGGCCTCGGAAACCCGAAAAACGGCAAAACGTGCACCAAAACTCGAACGACCTGGATCTTTACTACACTGAGCTCGAATGATCCTAAAACCGACGATAATCAACAATCTCAAGTATGCAAAGGATTCCAACTCCCAAAAGCCCTCAAAAGAGGGATCCCCGTGCTAAAAAGATGATGCCCTAAATCGAACGACTGAATTTCTGCCATTAAAACCAGAGCAAGCTTTAGGGTTAAAATATCGGTTCAGGATTTACCTAAAAGCCCTCTAATCCTCGCAGGACAGGGAAGCCAACACGACGCGGGGTGAAAGTCACTCAAGCACGAGACGAAATCATTGTTCTAGCCGAGACACCAAGGAAACCCTAACCTCGCAAGATAATACACTTTACGCCCGAAACAAACAAGCAGTTTGACCCAGAATGCCGTCTAAAGGACCCATACGCAATCAAAAAGACAAACAAAGCTCGTGGGCCCTGGGAGATGGGTTTTATAATAAAAACGGATCAACCCCGACTGTATAAATATAAAATCAAAATCAAATCATGGGCCGACCCCAAATTTAACAATACCCAGCACAAGAAAACCCCAAATCATCACGCAAGCAAAGGGAGGAGCAATAAATACATACCATGGATCAAAGCAAGCGAAAATCGAGCTCAGAAAATCAATCCATGCGACAGCACGTCCAAGCAATGAGATACTGGCAGCAACACTCAAGCAATCCTCGCGCAAACAACCAAGATCAATTCTCAAAGCTCAATTGAAAGTTCTGAATCGCCAGAGTAGAAAGCAAGGAAGCAATGAAGTTGGAATGAATCAGAAAGTGCCCTAAATCGACCTTATACCCATTTGAGCCAAGGTACCTCAACCATTAATGTGCGACAAGACCTTTCTGACAATTCCGGAAACACGAGCCCCACACAGAATTTCGGAAAATCCCAGAATGCGCGGAAACACGGATTCCACGGAAATGCAGAAACCAGGGAAATGAGGAAGACCGGGATTTTGACAGAACCTGGGAAAATCCGATAGGACCAGAAAATCCCGAAGTCGGGCAGAAACCCAGAATCGGAGAATCCTGCCAGAAACGGACAAGGAACCAGATCCGGAAGAATCCGCCAGAGCAGAAAAATCCCGGATCCAGGTGAAAACCCGGATTTGGCCAAAAATTCAATTTAAATCAATTCCAACCTCAGGGCAAGGGTAAAGCCGGCAAGACCAACACGTCAAGACCCTAAAATGATAAATCCAATAAAATCAAAGGTCAAAGACACCAAAAAAAGGGTCCCCACTCCAAGTGGGGCGTGTGTGCAAAAACTGCACAACTCATTGGATCTCTTCTATGTTTTGTGGATCACCTATGATGGAAGAAAACCTCCAGAAAGGGTTGGTTCCCTTGGTGTTACGTATCCTAACTTAAACTATTGCTTTTGCTGATGGAAAATGATAGAAGGATGACCTGAATTGAAATCTACTTATGTGGGTGATGCACCAAAATGGTTGTAACTTGTACTACTATTTTAGCACACATTTTCCCAAATTTCCAGCTAATATTCACACAACCAAGCTATTTAACATGCTCATGCATAAGCATATCATAAGAAAGTTGAAATGTTTACAATTTTTAGAAGGAAACTAGGTGTTTTTTTCACAAATAAGGAATGTAAACCTTAGTAACATAACTTATGACCTGCATGAAACATGTTCTTCTGCCTAAATGTGTTGGAATGATACAATATATTAGAGGATTTGTGCATAAAAACCACATAAATATATATCGAGACTCATATAAACACAATAAAAAAACTATTGGGAAGGTGATATCCCTGAATTTTATTGAAAAAGGTATTCTTACAGTTGTATACAAGTCTAAAAATGAGCTTCATTTTCTGCTCCTATTAGAAAGAACTTTGAAACAAGTTACAATATAGTATTTGATAATAGTTATAACTCAATTTCTAAGTTACATTACATCATATGACCTAAAAGAACCTTTTACAAGTTACAATGCTTTACCAAAAAGAGTAAGAACTGAAGTGAAATGAAGGTAGGCATGCCTTTTAAGCATACAAGCTTTCCTAATTCTTAGTAACTAGTTACAATGGATACATGACATGTGTTACAACTATTCTTCCTATTTGAAAAAGTCAAACTTTCCTTTTGGGCTCCTAGCTGAGTGACTCCTTGTTTTTCTCCTTCAAAGACTCCAAGGTGGCATAGAAGATATGTAAAACTATTTGTTTTGACTCTTTTACATGAACATGCTCCTTAGAAGATACCTAAATACTCCCCACTTTCTATCTAAGTCAACAAACTGCCCTATATCTTCTCAATTGTTGTACACTTGCCAAATTGTCTTAACTGTCCCCATAATCCCTTCATAGATGCTCTTAATTTGTCAAACTGCCAACTCCAACCTCTTTTGCATAATGATAGGACATGTTTTCTCAATGATCTTGAACGAAGATAGGTTTATTTTAGAGGCATGCGAGTAAGAGTTTGACTTAGTCTAGGACTTCAAATATGCATTAGAAATCATCATCAAACTTGGTATTGTCTTATACAATGTGTCTTTCCTCCATTATGTGTGTTGACAATCATTATATGCAATGTACATGATTTCCCTCCATGATTCTCAACATCCTTTATTTGTATAGATTTTTAGTGATATCTAACAATATACACCTTATAACCATAGAAAATGACCTTCATTACCACCTTGAATAAGCTTATTGCTCATTATTCTTTCCTACTCATTATCATTTTTACATTGATATCTCTATCTTTCTCACATGGCAGATTAATCCTTTGAATCTTCTCTACAAGGTTACTATCATACAGTCCTTCATTTCATCATGTTGACTATGTTGATCTCATGCCATATAATAATAACAATAATGATATAATAATAATATTATATATATTAATAATAACACAATAATAAAAATATAATACTAATATTTAAATAATATAAATAAAAAATATTTTAGTAGTTAAAATACTATAATTATAGATTTAATAATAATAAAATAATAAGAATAATTTAATATAAAAAAGTATTAAATTACATACATGAACAATATAATTATATTAAAATAATATTATTAATATAGTATTTCTAATATTGATAATATAATAATAATATTTTACTAATATTAATAATAATGTATTGTTTATATATTAGCTATTATGTTGCAACTATAAACTGGCATATATATTTTAAATATAATCTATACCAGCATATATATCCTATTACATAGTCTATATAGAAAACATCAAGAGATATCAATTGTAGAATCCAAAAATAAATCAATAATATTTATATTTAATAATATGCATCATATTTCATAAAATATGTAATAATAAATATAAATTGAATATATATTTCAATAAATATAATATATATTTTTAAAATAAATATAGACAAATATTAAACTTCTAATATATTTAACATTTTAATCATTTTTAATAATATATTTTAGATTTAAAAAATAAATATAGATACATATTAAACTTATAATATATTTAATTAGTAATATATGTAAGAAATGAAATTATATTTATATTTAATAATATATAGTGTATATAAAATACCAAGGAAAAATATTTGAATAAAGAAAATTCAAAAACTTTAGGTAAATTAATTGGGTGAAAGTTAAAAATATTGTATTTCAAGTCATGTTTAAAAATAAAATTGTTGGACTTACATAAAAATATAGTCAATCTGGTCTATCTATTGTAGAAGTTCAAGCTTCAAGCTGGCACTATTGGTGATTATTATGTAATATCTTGTGTTATTGGAATATAATTTTATGTGTTTGCATTGCCAAGGTTGTTGTTGCTCAAGTGCAAGCATTTTGATAACTATATGTCATAAATAGATTTTCCTTGACATCACCCTAATCTCATTAAGAGATGTAGTTTTTACTTTGTTGTATACAAAATATTAAAAACTCAAACTCAAGCATCAAGTACATAAGACAATGCCTCTAACAATCTAGATGTTTTCTTAATGGATTAATAGATATTTGTAATTAAATGACCCCAAAGATTACCCAAGATAGCAAATACAACAATAAATGATTATCAAAATGATAATAATTAAAATTTGTCTGCCATGTATTACAATCATTAACTCTGGAATATGTCATGTTTAAAAAACTCAACTAAGAGTTACCAGGGTAGTAAGATTATGTTTGATTCATATAGAGGCAGAACAGTGCGATCAACCAAAATTTTCATAAATGAGAAACAATTTTCTCTACAACTTTATGTACACTTTTGGGCTCTCCTTGTATCTCAACCACTTTTTCCTTTGGTAAGGCACAAAGAGGAACATCCTTTGTACCATTTGTAAATCATCTATATCAAATCTCTTTCAATGAAATTGATACACACAAATGCTTTTCTCATATGCTTTTAAGCATGATAGAATAACATATATTTTACAAAACTTTTGGAATAACCTCCTAGTTAGACACATTTCAAAGGAATTAATTTATGGAAAAATTATTAGTATGAACATCTAAACAAATGTATCGAACATACTCAAATAGAGTTCCATCACAATGAATATAGAATCTATCTTGGGAAAGTCTTGTTTCTGGGTAAGTCTTGTTTCTTCGAGTGTCCATATTAGAATATCCAAATCATCGACAACACCCTTAACCATGGTCCCTAGCATCACAAAAAAATTCCACTTAGGAAATCAAACATACTCAACTTTTGAAGTATGCTTTTTGATAACTAAATAACCAAAAATTTAAACACATTGAAATAGTCACAAAAATTTAAACATGACAAAACACAACATTAATTTACAGATCAATTTATTGCAAACCTACCTTCTAGAGTTATAAGTGAACATATAGACCTCCTCCTCTTAATATAAAACATAATGTAACTTGTAACCAATATTAAAATTGATTATTGCAGGCTTGCCCTGGTTTTGGAGTAGCTTCCATTTGAAATCTGCACAATAATAACAACAATAATGATATAACAATAACAATAATGATATATATATATATATATATATGTATATTTATTGATACTACAGGGGTGTCTCCGCGACCCAACCCAGCGGCTCAGTAGCCCTTACCTTGGGTACTTGAGGTGAGCTAGGGCGAGACAAGTCCCTTGCGGGTGAGATCCCCCACCCACAAGAAGTCCCACCTCTTAAACCCGAGAGCGGAGTTAAACCTGAGACCAATGGGGAGCAAACCCACTACCCAAGCCAACTCTACTACTAATATTATAAATTAATAATAACAAGATAATAAAAATATAATAAAAATATAATACTAATATTAAAATAATATAAATATTAAAAAAATTAGTAATTAAAATACTATAATTATAGATTTAATAATAATAAAATAATAAGAATAAGTTAATATAAAAAAGTATTAAATTGCATATATGAATAATATAATTATTTTAAAACAATAATATTAATACAATATTTCTAATATTGATAATATAATAATATACATAATTTAAATATATTAAGAATAATAATATAATAATAATATTTTACTAATATTAATAATAAATTATTGTTTATATATTAACTGGTATGTTGCAACTATAAACTAACATACATATTTTAAATATAATTTATATAAAATATACTAGATATATCGTGGAGCCGGCTAACTCCTAGACAAAAACACATGAAAACATACATAACAACATACATGGTACTATACATAACATCAAGAGATGGCACTACGCGGGGCCCGCCAGATGGATGCTAGAAGTGATGGAAACAACAACGGAAGGTAACGACACAGGAAGCAAGGAGGTGTCCCGGTGCCGATAATAAGCCAATTTTTTTTTCCTTGTGTGAGAAGGTAACTGTTAACATGGGAAGGGCGGTGTGGACGGGCGGTGCTATAGTTTAAATTGTAATGGGTACTGTTCACTTGGAAAACCCGCTATGCTTTAGGTATTCTCATTTTGTAGGTTGAATCGAAACATTGGAGAGCAAGGGCTCACCATAGGTAGGAGAGAGGACCAATCGACTTGCGGTGAGGTGTTTCTAACTGACTATATGCAATGTTGAAGGTTTTTTTGTATTGTTTCATGTGTTGCTATTAAAACCGTGGGAATGTAATGAAATGTGGATTTATAGCTATGTTGTTGTTAAAATATTTTGTTATTAAAACCGTAGGAATGTAATGAAACATGGATTTAGAAACACCCATTGTTTCCAAAAACCTTTGACACTGTGTATTCTGCTATTTCATTCTATAGGTTGAAAGTGAATGGTTGGAGAGTGGAGTTGCAAGTGAAAGGTTACAGAGTAAGGGGAGACTGCAAAAAGTGAGTTGAGGGGTTTCTAATCATTTGGGTTGTTAGTTGTAAAGGGGTTTAAAATGTTATAGAGTTTTTGTTTGTAAATTGTTTTCAAACTTTAAGTGGGTTTAAGGTTTTGTAAAACCCAATGTTTTGCATCTTAGAATTTTAGAAAACAAAATGAATGTCTTTACGAAATTTTGTTATTTAGACCTTAGGAATGTAATGAAAGGAACTACTTTATAAACACCCACAAGGGTTTGGGTATGTTGTGATGTGGGTTGCATTTTTATAAACACCCTGTGTTTTCCATTTCATTCATATTGGAGTGATAATTGCAACTACAAATTGTATTTGTTTGTCATGGCATTCCAAGAGGCCACATTTGTTTGAGGAATTTTTTCAAATAGTTTATTGCCTTGTCTATGAAAGCATATTAGTAAGCATAATAGTAAGCAATAACAACTTAGACAAAGTAGTGAACAGTTTGAAAATTTCCTCAAAGAAATGTGGTTTCATGATGATTGGAATGTGGTGACAAGCCATAGACAAGGAAATGAACTGTTTGTAAGTATGGTTTCTTATGTATGGCTTGCCATTGTGTTTTGACAGACATATACTCACCTCACACTGTGTTTTCCAAATTGCAATCACACTATGCATGTATATGGTTGTTGGAAAACATCGTGTGTTTACTATGAAAGCATAATAGTAGATTTGGATTGTCATGGCATTCCAACACCATGGTGATTGGGATGACATGAAAAGCCATAGACAAGGCAATGAACTGCTTGTATGTATGATTGCTTATCTATGGCATGCTAAGCTCAAACTAGGTTAATCTATGGGTATTTCTAATCTTCAACTTAATACACATATCCAATATGTCCATGCGCAAGGGTATACACTACAATAAATATTGACTATTTTATACTGCTACATGCTACTGATTCCCAATGATGGCCATGTTCTACATGCCAAGAAAAGTAGCTTTCCATAGCCTGACAAAAGAAATCCCTAAAATATAAGTTCCATTTGTCTTTGTCATATATGATAACCTTGTTTTATCTTTTGGCATAGAAATGAGTTTCTTGTGCTATGGATGGTGCAACAATGATATAGAGTATAATTGTGGTATGATTGAGGACATAACTTCTTACGAAATTGTCTGATGGAAGGTCAAATTGATATCAAGTCTGGGATATTGCAGTATTGACTTAATGGATTTATGTTGTAGAATTATCATAATACATATTACTACATTTTTTAATTCTGTACATGTTTGATTCTAAAGTTACATAATTTTCGTTGGCGAAAGTTGTCTATTTGAACAAGTGCATAACACAGTTTTTGAACTTTTTTTATTGAATTAAAGTTGTTGATAAAAATACAGAGAACCATGGCTATTCTCAAATAATAGCCATAACTAGGACAACTAGATAGCAACCATCTAATTAAGATACATATTAGCCCTCCAAAGAAGGGAAAAATGAAAATAGAAAGAACAATAAATCTATCACATACCAAATGGGACTGAATCAAGAGAAAATTGTAAACTGAAACAGTCCCAATTGAATAGTAACCAATTGAAGCATTCAGCTGTGTGGGTTCTCGTATTGGCTTTGATATCCAATTGATCAGCCACGTGGTTCATAGTATGATGTATGTCCTTGAAGCATTGATAATAGGATTTGTTCAAACATCCCTCAATACAATGAAGAATTATCTAAGCAGGTTTAGTCTAAGTTGACTTGCAATTCTGAACAAGAATCATGGAGGCAAGTAGTGTATGACATCTCCAACCTAAGGCATAGCACAAAGTTAATGGATTTTTTTGTGACTAGTATCATAAGGGTATTATTTCAGGTCCTAGGAGGTCAAATTTGCTACTTTGTACACAGTAACTTTTTGAATTTATGATGGATCTGCATTGCATTAGGACAATGATAGATGCCATGAATGGATCTTAGTCAACTTGATTGGTTGATTACGTACTCTTCAACATAAGGTGGACAATACTATATAAAGGTCAATTTATGTAGACAAGGAAATGAACTGTTTTTGTGTATGATTTCTTATCTATGGGTTGCCACTGTGTTTTAGCAGACATAAACTCACCTAACACTGTGTTTTGCAACTTCCAATCATATTCTGCATGTATATGCTTGTTGGTAAACATCGAGTGTTTACTATCAAAGCATGATAGTAAATATGGATTGTTATGGAATTGCAACACAATGGTGATTGGAATGCCATGAAAAGCCATAGACAATGCAATGAACTATTTATGTGTATGATTGCTTATCTATGGGTTCCCACTATGTTTTTGAAGGAATATACTCACCTCACACTGTGTTTTCCAACTTGGAATCCTATTGTGCATGTATATTCTTGTTGGAAAACATCAGGTGTCTAATACGAAAGCATAATAGTAAATATGGATTGCCATGGCATTGCAACACCATGGTGATTGGAATTCCATGACAAGCCATAGAGTAGGCAATGAACTATTTCTATTGTTTTTCTATGGCTTGCCATGGCATTCCAAGATGATGGTGGTGGAATGCAATGACAATCCATATTTTCAATTATGCTTGGATACATTTTTTCAACAATCCATATTTACTATTTAGCCATGGTGTTCGAAGCCACAAGAATCCATATTTACTATTATGCTTTGATATATTTTTTGCAAGCATGTGTAGCTTGTTCAAAAGAACCTGTTTAAGGCTTTTAGCCATAGAAGCAAGGCAATGAACTGTTTGCTAGATTTGTTTCTTAGACATGAATGAAAATTGTGGTAGCATAGTGAACTGTTTCATAAAATGCCTCAAAGAAATATGGGCTCGTGGTGATGGAATGCCATGACAATCGATATTGCAGCTACTGCAATATGGATTGTCATTGTAACACCTACTCATTAAAATATTAGTAAAATTAATAAATTAGACAAAGATAACGAAACAAATATGATAACAAGAGGATATTCATTTAAAACCAACTTAACAAACTTCATTAATACGAAAGTAGTATTTTAGTCAGTGTCTTAGATAAATTTTTTCCTTTAATGAATCTGAACAATAGATGCTCTTTATATTGCAATGATTAACATATTCATAAATTGAATGCAATCATTAGATTAAGATAAGTAATATTAAAGCAATTCAAAAACCTTCACAACCATAAAACATGAATGAGACTATAACACCCTATTTGTCTAGAGTGGAAAACCCTCTTGGGGTAGAAAAACCACTCAAAAATTGCCTCACTGGCTTAATCTCAAAACTTGTTGTTTACAATGCCTCGTTGGCTATATATCAACATTTTTAATCACTATTTTAATGATACACAAAGTATCACTTTTGTTTCTTTTACAACATCTTTTGATCTCGCATCACTCAAGATTCATATGCAAAAGTTTAAGTACAACATAATTGATTAATTTCACAAAGCACTAAATGTGCTATCCAAATAACTTTCAAATATGAATCAATGAAATGCCATTTGTAAACTAAGAATAATACTTCTTTTCTGCTCACCATTTTTTTGAAAGAATACATGGAAGGATATATATATATATATAATGTTATGGATAACTAAATCGGAGTATCTTTTCAAACTGAAAAGTAACTTTCTTCTCTAAATGTCCCTTAACAGGTAATAGCTACAAAACTGAAATGTTTTTAACAAATTTTAATCAATGCTTCCTTGAAAAAATTCCTATTGTCCTGACATGACAATATATCATAAAGATATTCGAAAGTATAACTTGTGTTCCTGAATGATAAAGAAAAATGAACCATGCCAGGAACAACTAACAATTGACACAATGCAAACCAACAATTGTAATCATATGAACGAAGCTTGACAATAACTAACCACAATGCCAACATGGATTAAGTTACAAATCTAAGATAATAAAAACTATACCCAAACAAAATGAAAAGAACTCAGGTTTGACTCGATACCCAACATTATATGTAGGGTTTGAAGGAAATAATACATTTTATACATATTAACCCTATTGAAAACACAGTGGGTTGTAGGTTGTATATCATGCACTGTTTTCCAACTTGCAATAATACGTAGACAGTATGATTGCAACGAAACTCTTGTGTTTTTTAGACATTAAGAATTTCATGAAACTCACCTAAAAAATTTATTACAATTTTTTGGTGGACTAAAATTTTGGTTTCAAAATCATGATATAATGGTAAGACAAAATGCATTGAATAGTTGTAGGTTGGAAAACACAATGTGGGATTTCAATACATGCTTTTATGAATCTCCCACTTGAAATAGGACATGTACATACATGAGTAACAAGAGTAATGATTATCCCTTTAAAAAAATCCAAGCACATACCATTCACCTCCTCGCCATTCACTTTGGCCAATAGGAAGAGCACTTCGCTGAAAAACGTCCCCTTTGTAGCATCTAAATTGTTGCAAACTCATGCGCTAGGAAATACAAATGGAATAGGAGGAAATGGTATGGGCTTGGATTTTTTTAAAGGGATAATCGTTACTCATGTATTTACATGTCCTATTTAAAGTGGGAGATTCATAAAAGCATGTACTGACATCCCACATTGTGTTTTCCAACCTGCAAAGATTCAATGCATTTTGATTTGTTTTCGAATTGTTTTTGGAGTCGATTCCTTTTTTTCATTACACACTTTCTAGTACATCCTCATATGTGTTTTATTACTACCATGTCATACAATTCTCATAACAAATATTTTTTTGATTCTGTTTGATTTCTTGCATGCTAAGGGATAGAGTTTTGAATGTATTGAATACTTTCAAATGATAAAGGGACAAACATGTGGTAATGAATTTTTTGTGTTTATGGATGAGTTTCAAAAGTATATCATAGTCCAGAAAGGAATAAATTTCAAGAGTTAGTGGGTTGCAATTTTTATAACACCTTGTGTTTTTCAATATGTAGTTTTACAAACAATATTCATCTAACTAAGAGCTTTTCTTTTCATAAATGTTTTGCGATGTGTATTTATGTCCTAAAGTAGTCGATGAATTAGTAGTTGGAAGTAAATATCAGTGTTTTGTAGATGCTTGCAGGGCTATTTGTTACTGACTTTTTTTCCCTTATTTTTTGACAGCATAACCAAAAATGTTGAACTCAAGAATTCACATTGGGCAGCTTCCCCACGACAATGAGGAACAAAATGGCAGTCCCTTCAGTATGGAGAGGCTGCATCGTTCCTTCAAATTCAATTGTCATACGATGGAGGATGCCATTCGCAAGATTGGAATATTTCTCAAGCCCATCAAACCTATACTCCCATATTCTGAGGCTGATGTAGCATGCGATTTCCTATCAAACTCCATGGAACTACTGACAAACCGTATTCTAGTTCAGATTTTGTGTGCAAATTATGTTTGGGGACATGTGGTCAATCACATTTAGCTTGACGAAGCATTGGAAAGATATGATGTTGATCAGGGTGTCCACCTCATTGGTGGCATATTCCCACATTCATTGCCTCAATAATCCTCAGATATGAGGTTTCTACAACAAACATTTAGCAGCGCCATACAACATCATGCTGATCATTTTTTTGACCAAGCAATGCAATTGCATGGTCATGTTGTTGAGCCACACGTAGAAGAGGACATACGGGAGATGTATCTTGCCCTACGCACACTGCTTGACCACCCCACACCAGTTCCATCAAATGATGAAAGGGTTATTCAGTGGCTTAGCGTAGGATGCCCCTGCCATTCCAATGAGGGCACAAAAGTAAAGATAGAAAATGTAAATTGTGAATCTAATTAGGATGTCGAAAGACTTGTTAAATGAAAAATGTACACTAAAACTTTGAATTTTATTTTCTATTACTCTTTTGAAACACTACAGTTGAATGAATGATATTTTGTATTATTGTTTATTAGTGTTTATTATTGTATTTTTTATCACTTTTTATTACTATATATTATTGTTTAATACTTGACTACTGTTTTGTAAAACTACAGATTGTAAAACACACGATGTTGTAAACACAACAACTCACTCACAGTTGTAAAACATAGGGTGTTGTAAAGTATTTTGTATTACCCTTGATTAGTGTTTATTGGAAGTATTTTGTATTACTCTAATTACTTTATTACTATTTATTACTGTAGGATATTTCAAGGTGAAGAACATCAGACATATGGAATGCAATATCACAGGTACAATTAACAAGGTATGAATGAGCAAGAAATTTTCAATAGATAAAGGTCATGAACATTGAACCAATAGTAGGACAGTCACCACAACATTTAAGTAAACCTATGGTCAACACTCTCTTTTCCATTTTTTATTCCCAATTTCATCCATGAAAAATTTCCTCAACCTATAGATCCTATTGTTAGCCATAACTTGAGTAGGTGTCGAGGATAGCTTTTAGTTTTTGATTACCCAAGCAACAATTGACAAAATTTGGCCTTACCAAATAACATGTGGTGAAAATATTTTTGAAGTTATTGTGGAAAAGAGTTCTTCACACTATAATGTGCAGTTTTCAATTAACCTTTTTTGCATGAATTCCATATCTTTGATTGGCTATTTCGAGCTTGATGACCTTGATCAAGAATGAGGAGGCTTGGGCTCTGTAAAATTAGGTTTCCAATATGCTTTTCCTTTTCAGGAAGGCTCAAATTTGTCTCACAAGTTAGGTATACAAAAATATTGTAGCCAATAACAAGCACACTTTTTCTTCTATGCCACTCACAAAGCATCACCAAACACCTCAAATTTTTTAATTATTTTCCCATGATCTGGTTGCTCTTAGCCAATTTTATAATCTCTTCATATTCACAGTTGGAATGAATTTCATTCGCAAAGGTCATTGATCTGTTTAGCATGTAAAATGGAATGTCAATACTCCACTTCTTGAACTCTCTTTCCCAAGGGAAAAGCATGTTTTTTGGAGCAATAATCAAAGGCCTGCTTAATCCCTTACAAAAATATTATAAGAAGGCCTTTGTTTATTGCTCCAAAAAACATGCTTTTCCATTGGGAAAGAGAGTTCAAGAAGTGGAGTATTGACATTCCAGTTTACATGCTTAACAGATCAACAACCTTTGTGAATGAAATTCATTCCAATAGTGAATATGATGAGATTATATAATTGGCTGAGAGCAACCAAATCATGGGAAAAAAATTGAAAAATTTGAGGTGTTTGGTGATGCTTCTTGACTGGCATAGAATAAAAAGTGTGCTTGTTATTGGCTACAATGTTTTTCTATGCCTAACTTGTGACACAAATCTGAGCCTTCTTGAAGAGGCTAAGCATATTGGAAACCTACTTTTACACATCCCAGGCCTCCTCGTTCTTGATGAAGGTCATCAAGCTTGAAATAGCCAATCAAACATAAAGAATTCATGGATGCACAGGTTGAAAAATTTCTTCATGGATCAACGATTTGGAATTCATTGATGAAAGAAATGGAAATCATGGATCAAAGTTATATGGCTAACACCAAGATCTATAGGTTGATGAAGTTCTTCATGGATGAAATTGGGAATAAAATTGATAATGGAAAAGAGATTTTTGACCATAGGTTTGCTTAAATTTTGTGGTCACTGTCCTACTATTGGTTCAATGTTCATGACCTTTATCTACTGAAAAGTTCTTGCTCATTCATACCTTGTTAAGTGTACCCATGATATTGCATTGCATATGTTTGATGTTCTTCACCTTGAAATTTCCATATTGAAATATAGTAATTAACCACTTAGAAAAGGAAATAAAGCACAAGAATAAGTTGTCATGGTGAAAAGAAGAGGACCTTAATGCTATTCGGAGAGAGCTGCAATCTTGGTGCAGAGCACCTTGTTGTTGAATTTAATGAAAATAGTCTAGATAGGTAGATAGAGTCATAATAATGTTGAATAAGCCCATGTGAGGCCCTTTTATAAAAAAATTTGTGGTTTTGAGTCATTATGTGGTTATTAGGAGAAATGTTGCAAATTTGATAAAATGTTGTCAAGACAATTTTGTAAAAATACAAAAAATGTAAAATCATGGAATGCCAAGGGTCAGGTAGTTGTACACACAGTTTTAGGTGTTGGTAGGTCTCATTTGAAGTATAAATATGTTTTGAATTTTTCTGGAGGAGGTTGTCGAAGGATTTAGAGAAGAAACTCAATAAAATTTCTTAAGTTTCTTGTTATTTTCTAGCAAATTCTGAGTTTGTAGACCTGGTACGGTTTCGTACACATTGCCATTGAACTGATTTGCATCTGGAATAGTAATCATATGTTTTAGCCTCATTTCAAAGTTTTTTTGATTGGTTTTGGGGGTGTTTTGTGAATTTAACATGCCATTTCCTTCAAGCGGCCATAAAATAGGGGTTAAGGGTTTGATTGTTCAAATGGATTGGTAGGCCATTCCAACTTTTTGTATCAACTATTTCTTGGTGGAATGGGCCTGAATAAGTTAGGATTAGGGGTAGGTAACATGGATTAAGATTGGAAGAGAATTTACAAGGGTTTCTCCACGCTGCCCTATTGAAACATTGAATTATGGGCCTTAAGAATAAGGCAAGAGTTGGTAACTAGGAGAAATTGTTTGAGAATAAGGTAGGGCAAGCTAGTCATGATGTGAGTGAGAGTATTTTTTTGTGTTTAGAAGGTTGGAAAAGTTTGGAAAGGTCATTTGTGTGATGGGGAATGGAACCCTAGTTGTTCAAGGGTGAGAACAAGTGAATTTGAGTGGTTTAATGAAGGAAGAGTTAAAGAATCTTGGGGGAAGCATATTTGAGTGGTTTAATGAAGGAAGAGTGAAAATATGAAGGTGAACAAAAAATTGGCTTGTTATGGTCTACATAAAAGAAAGTGATCATTCAAGAAGAATTGACAAGTCAGTCACAACCGAGTGTTTTTTCCATCGTGCAAATATTATGTGCATTTTGTGTTCGAAACATATGAACAAATATTATTACCATGTTTGTTGAAAGTAAGAGTTGTTAAAAAATATGAAGGTCAAGTTGAAAACATTGTTTTGTTACAATTTGCATAACAAAAAGTGGTCAGTGAACAAGAATTGAGAAGTGAGTCACAACCCTCTGTGTTTTCCATCCTGCAACTGTTATGTGCATTTTTTTTGTGTTCGAAACATCTATGAACATATATTGAAATGGAGTGGTTTTCTGAAAGTAAGGGTTCTCATAAAACAAGAAGGTGGACTTCAAAACATTCTTTTGTTATAGTCTGCAAAAAAATAAGAAGTGAGCCACAACCCACTGTGTTTTCCATGATGCAACTGTTATGTAAATTTTTTGTTTGAAACATATGAACATATATTGAAATGGAGTGGTTTTTTGAAACTAAGGGTTGTCATAAAAAAGAACGTGAACTTCAAAACATTATTTTCTTACAATCTGCAAAAAAATAAGTGAGCCACAACCCACTGTGTTTTCCATGATGCAACTGTTATGTAAATTTTGTGTTCAAAACATATGAATAGATATTCAAATGGAGTGTTTTTCTGAAACTAAGGGTTGTCATAAAACAAGAAGGTGAACTTCAAAACATTCTTTTGTTACAGTCTGCAAAAAAATAAGAAGTGAGCCACAACCCATTGTGTTTTCCATGATGCAATTGTTATGTAAACCTTGTGTTCGAAACATATGAACATATATTCAAATGGAGTGTTTTGTTGAAACTAAGGGTTGTCATAAAACAAGAAGGTGAACTTCAAAACATTCTTTTCTTACAGTCTACAAAAAAAAGAAGTGATCCACAACCCACTTTGTTTTCCATGATGCAACTATTATGTAAACCTTTAATCTATATCATTACTTGTTTAAAGAACTCCATTAGAAGAAACTAATCACAACCAAGTCAAGTACTCATAAGAAGGGTCCAAAGAGGGTTTCACAGATTTACATCCAAGAATAACAAAGATTATGAAAGATAACAACAAGATTTACTTTCTTCTCAAGAACTAACAAACAAAACAAAAGGAAACTCAAAAACTTAAGCAAGAAAAAAAAATTCCTTAAGACTAAGAGGGAGGAATCAGTGACACCTATGGCTCTCCATAAAATAGGTCTTACAAAAGACTTTTAAAAAAACCCTTGAATACAACTTTATGTTATGATATTTATCTTCCAAGCCCCCAATCTTTGATTGCATAACCTTGATATTTCCTTCATATTGTTCTTTGTATGGTATGGTGTGAATGTTGTTATGATACATGAAGGTATGTTTGACTTGTACATAGATAAATATATGCTAGATTTACAAATATGAATGACCTAGGTGGGTGCAACAAAGAAAGGAATGTGACACATTGATTAGATGCAAGCAAGGCATATAAATGGCTTATGAAAAGTATTTGATATGGGAGGAAAGGCTATGAAAGGTTGGATATGCAAATGAATGGAATTGAAATGCTATCAATTCATCATTTTTGAGTTGTACGTAGAAAATGAAATGCAATATTTAGAAATATGAATGACCTAGGTGGATCCAAAGAAGAAAGGAATGCAATGCATTGATGTGATGCAAGGAAAGAATATAAATGGTTTATGAAATGTTTTCGATATATGGGAGGAAAGGATATGGAAGGATGGATAGGAAATGAATGGAATAGAAAGGCTATGAAGTGATCATTTCTTTCATCATAGAGTGGAATGATTCCTCCTTTGTTATTGGTTATGCTTTTTGTAATCATCATAGGGCAGGCTGACTCGATACATACACATAAGAAAAACTCATGCCCCATTCCTCACTCTCCTTCGTACACAACAAGGTGTAGAGATCCTCAAGCTTCCTCAGAATGTGACAACAAAAGAAAATATATAAAAAGATAATGATAGTGATGGAGACAAGAGACAAGAGTTAAGATAAAGCACAAGTTGTCATACATGCGGTGTGAAAATGATAAATATGCAATATCATGATCATGAAAAAATGCAAATGCTAATGCATATGATAAGGACCACTGCACAAAACAATTGTAGGATGGAAAACATAGTGGGTTGTGACTCAGTAAAGCCCAATGTTTTAGTATGTTAAAGAATTTATGGTTTGCTTAAATTTTTTAGTCATAACAATGATAACATAATGATAAATAAGAATTTAAATGATAATGACAAACAAGATCTTATTCCTTAGTCAAAATGAAAGTAAGGGTTTTTAAAAAATACGAAGGTGAACTTGAAAACAGTGTTTT
Organism: Sequoia sempervirens; assembly: GCA_007258455.2. Taxonomy (NCBI): domain Eukaryota; kingdom Viridiplantae; phylum Streptophyta; class Pinopsida; order Cupressales; family Cupressaceae; genus Sequoia; species Sequoia sempervirens. The sequence continues at coordinate 131,635 of VDFB02085946.1, forward strand.
GTTATAGTCTGCATAAAAGAAAGCGCTCATTGAACAAGACTTGAGAAGTGAGTCAAAACCCATTGTATTTTCCATCATTCAACTACTTCTCACAACCCACTATTTTTTCCATCATGCAAGTACTTTTCACAACCCATTGTGTTTTCCATCATGCACCTAATATGTGCATTTTGTGTTTGAAACATATGAATAGATATTCAAATGGAGTGTTTTGTTGAAAGTAAGGGTTGTTATAAAATATGAAGGTGAACTTCAAAACATTGTTTTCTTACATTTTGCATAAAAGAAACTACTCATTGAACAAGACTTGAGAAGTGAGTCAAAACCCACTGTGTTTTCCGTCATGCAAGTACTTCTCACAACCCACTATGGTTTTTCCAACATGCACCTAATATGCGCATTTTGTGTTCAAAACATATGAACATACATTCAAATGGAGTGTTTTGCTAAAATTAAGGGTTATAAAATATGAAGGTGAACTTCAAAACAATGTTTTCTTACAGTCTGCATAAAAGAAACCGCTCATTGAACAAGAATTGAGAAGAGAGTCACAACCCAATGTGTTTTCCATCATGCACATGTTATGTGCATTTTGTGTTCCAAACATATGAACATATATTGAAATGGAATGTTTTCCTGAAAGTAAGGGTTGTTAAAAAATATGAAGCTCAACTTGAATACATTGTTTTGTTATAGTCTACATAATAGAAAGTGCTAGTTGCATGTGCTTACAGGGTATGTGTAGGATCATGATGGGCCAAAAAGTGGTGATATGATGGGTATGTGGCTGATGACTCTTTTTTAACCCAAAATTGATGAAATGAAAAGGGTTATTAAAGGAGATTCTCAGCTTTCCACCAATATATAAATTATGATTTACTTTGAATTTAATAAATAATTATTATTCATTTTCTATTTGAATTACGACTAAAGTTCTAATTGATAGGTTGATTGAAAAACATCTATAGCTTTCAAATGATATCACATTTTTTGAATCTAAAACATGTGTCACATTCTATGCTTCACATACTATAAGATTTAAAAAAATGAATTTCATGAACTTTTGACCAAGTTAAGGTGGTCAGACATACAAGTTTTTATATTTTTTAAAAGTTCTAATAAAAAATTCATAATTAATTATTTACTTGGAAAAATTACAAAAAATATGCATCGATTAGACATGAGTCCTCTACTTATATCTAAAATCTTATAAAAAAATATTATCATTTTATTGTGGTTAGGGTGGTCGACAGACACCTACTTATTTTTTTCCCTGAAATTTAAGTACTATTGCATTGAAATTTCAAATTTTCACCAAATAGATTTTAAAAAAAAAAAACTAGTATTTTAGAAACTACATTCAATTTGCTACAAATTCTATTTTTTACATATTTTTGAAATAATATAGATAACTTATTCAAATTTTTACGTCAAGTTGTCTAACTCTGATTTTTCTAAATTTTTTGCCACTTAAGGGCCTGTTTTTTCCATGATGAACCTGCACATACCCTATAGGGATTGGTAAGTTTGACATAAATAATAAGACTTGAGGTGGCATTTCCTACCATTATTTGATGGCATTTGACATTGTTTATAATGAAATTTTACATGGCAACAAAAAGTGACATGAAATCTGCAAGAACATTGTCTTACATTTTTTTAAATTAAGAGGAGTAAACGCTTTTGACCCAGAGCTATGAACCCGTGAGGTCACAAACGGGGGACCTCATCCCCTAAACCCCAAAGGTATTGGAGCCTTGATGTCAAGATTAACAATACAACTTAAAAATCACACAATGCCACTATTGGCAGAAGACCATAGTCTTCAAACATACCAAAAAACTATAATTCCATAGAATAATTGATCAATAATTACATGATCAAAGATAATGCAATTCCACACCATAATTGTTCAATAATTACATGATCAAAGATAATGTAATTCCACAATCATAATTGTTCAATAATTACATGATCAAAGACGAAATGGAAAATGAATATTGTTAGCCTCTACCATCCTCTCCTACAGTGCCTTTTATGTGCAATTGAGGAGACATTCAGATGAAATATTATAGGCTTCTTTAAGTCCTTGGCACTGATGGTGGGGTGATTCCACTTGCATGAGGGTTTGGGGAAGCTTCTTCTTCGACCATTGCACTTTCAACACCTTCAGCCTATAAGAAACCCATGAATATAAATGACTACGTTCAATAATTAACATATGGATATAAGGAAAAGGAAACATCATATCTAAGCGCAGAGAAAGAGAATCAGTAGGGGGAGAGATGAAAGTCTTATCTAAAAACGTAAAAAACTTTCATAACACATTTATATGAGCCCGTGGAGGAGAAATACAATTCAAAATCAGACAAACCAAGAAACGTCGCTAATAATCGAGGCCCAATTTTTCCACTTCTTTCACAGAAGTTGAAGGAAATTGAGAAATTAAGCAGGCTAGTGTCAAGAATCAATAAAATCAGGCCTTGATTTTATTAGCGACGTTTCTTCACACCTGCCACTTCCTTGTTCATCCTTTCCCTGCAACCTGAAGAATGTTAACATCACATCAAATTCAAATGCATCCAAAAAATTCATTCAAATTATGAAAATACACGTTCAAAAGAAAATTTCAAAATTACCCTTTCTTCCACTTTATTCCTCTGAAAGAATTAGGGACAATGTGTTTTCCAATACACTGTCAAAATGAACATATTCATAACAGAAATGAAAATTTCTATATGAAATCACAAAGACACTCTAAAATTAGAGCAAAAAGCGACTGCAATGACACATATTACATCCAACCACAAATGCATACTTTAAAAGGGAAAGTGCATGATCTCCTCCCCAGACACCCTTTCTTCTTGTTGCCCTGTCGAGGCACATTTTCCTGTCCCAAATGGACACTAAATTGCTCGCACCTACCACTTCCTTGTCCATCCTTTCCCTCTAATGCCAAGAATGTAAACGCCACATCAAATTCAAATACATGCAACCAATTCATTCAAAATATCAAAATACACATTAAAAATAAGATTTCAATATTACCCTTTCTCCCGCTTTCTTTGACTTTCCCCTTCAAAGTATGCATTCGTGGTTGCCTGTAATATGTAAAAAAGTTGCAAGTGTTACGGGACAGTTAAAGTTCCAAAATTTATTACACCATTTGTTGTAAGCAAGCATATAGTTTTTGAATCATAAGAAACAAAATTTGAAGGTGGACTTCCTTACATTCTTCATGGGTAGGAAACAAATACTTTTGACAAGCAAATAACTAACAGGGGATAGTGTGTTTTCCAACACTGCAAATAATGTGAGCATTTTTTTTTCTTGCAATCAGATAAAGATAGTGAAATGTCATTTTTACTCTTACAAATAACATTTAATACGACTATTCATTTGAAAGTATCCATGATGAGAAAAATAGTCAACCTCAAATGATTTAAATGTCAACCTTTTTCTTTCATTTATAAGCAAGCTACCATAAACAATAAGACTTCAGGTGGCATTACCTTCCGATATATTTCATATTAACATAAATAGAATGCACATTATAAACACACAACCAAATGATTAATGTCACAGTCTGCATAACAAAAAGTGGTCATTGAACAAGAATTGAGAAGTGAGTCACAACCCTCTGTGTTTTCCATCCTGCAACTGCTATGTGCATTTTGTGTTCCAAACATATGAACAAATATTGAAATGGAATGTTTGCTAAAAGTAAGGGTTGTCATAAAATATGAAGGTGAACTTCAAAACATTGTTTTGTTATAGTCTGCATAATAGAAAGTGCTCATTGAACAAGAATTCAGAAGTGATTCACAACCCTGTGTGTTTTCCATCCTGCAAATCTTATGTGCATTTTATGTTCCAAACATATGATGATATTGAAATGAAATGTTTGCTGAAAGTAAGGGTTGCTGAAAACATTCAAACTGTCAATATAATTGCTAGCGGGGGATACATAAAAGTATCCAAAATCAACTGAGGTGTCACCAACAAATTGGGTTCTCACAGTGTAAGTAACCAAAACGTTTTCATTACATTCATATTGTCTATGTGTAATTGCAAGTTCAAAAACATTGGGTATTATGAACCCTGCAACCCAAATACTATTTTCAAACCCTTTACAAGTAACAACCTAATTGGTTACTCACCCCTCAGGTGAATTTGGATAGTCTTATATATCCCTGACCTGCAACTCCTTGCAGAGTGAGAAAACCCAGAACACATAGTGTTTTCCAAGAATAGTACTCATTACAATCTAAAACACATGTCTTAATCACATCAATGCCCTTCCCTCCTGTAGTGAACAGATAGCTTCTCGCATAAGGAAAAAAAATGTCAACACAATTTGATGGGAGAGGACACCTCCTCGCTTTCCTCGCCATGATGTTTCCTCTTGTCTACTGGTTTCATCACTTTTATAATCTACCTTGGCGAGCCTCACACAATGCCATCTCCTCATGTTATGTATATTTTTATGCATTTTTGTATGTACATAGGTGTGTTTTTTCAGGAGATTAGATGTGTCCATACAAGGTTTTACAACATTGTGTGGGTTGAAGGTTTCATAATGCTCTCACATCCCACTGTGTTTTCCAACTTGCAATCATACAGAGTTTTAATCGTTGTTGGAAAACATTGGGTTTTAAAAAATGGTGCCTTTCATGCATTCCTATGGTCTAAATAACAAAAGATTTTCACTTAGACAAATATTCATACTATTGTGTAAAATTCCAGGTTGCAAAACACTAGTTTTTCAAAATCTGCAACCTACATAATGTTTTAAAACCCTTTACAAGTGACAAACCAATCGGTTACAAACCCCTCACCTCAATTCCATTGGTTTTCATCTCCCCCAACTGCTCTCCAACCTTTCGCTTTCAACCTACAAAATGAGAAAACCCACAACACAATGTGTTTTCCAATAACAATACTTCTTACATATTAACCATGACGTTTCCTTCCATTGCTAGTTCTGTCACTTCTATCATCCATTTGGCGGGCCCCACACTATGCCATCTCCGATGTATGTCGTTATGCATGTTTTCATGCATTTTTTGTGTACATAGGTGCTTTTTGTCTAGGAGTTGGAGAAAGCTATTGGAGAAAGCTAACTTTTAGACAAAACACACCTATGTTATATACACGTATATAACATGATATCGTACCCCCATCCCCCATCCCACATGATGGAAAAAATACACCGACATAAAGACTTGACAGATCAGTAGCCCCGTGTCATCACGTGTCAAACGTCGGAAAAGGACGTGCGGCCCCAACGAGAAAGTAAAAAACACTAACAATTTTCCACATTTTCTTTTATTTTGGTTCGCCATTTTCTTCATTTCATTTTGCAATTTTTTGGGGAGAGAGGCGTGAGCATTAAAATGGAATTATAGGAAGCCATGGGGAGGGAGATGTGAGCATTGAAATGGAGTTACAGGCAGCCAAAACAACGCGGGAATTGAAATGGAGTTGCAAGCGGGAGGCGACTAAACCAACGCGGGCTTTGAAATGGAGTTGCAGGTGTGTTTATGTTGTTTTTTTATGTAGATAGCTACGTTTTGTCTATGTTTTTTGAAAAGCATTGAACAACTATTGGTTAAAGAAAAAGGGTTTTCATTGATGGAAAAATAAAATGATTTGTTTGCATGTATGGTTTTCATATGAAATGCATAGTTGTTTTTGTTTATGCAGAATAAAAAAATTCAACTGGAAATTCTTTGTATTCACCACAGTAAGCATCTCATCTATAAAAATATTACAACTTCTTAATGCAGAATAAATTTTTGAAGTTTAACTGACCCATACACTTGCAATTCAAGCTATGACAACTATAATCACCTGTATTTAGTGCAGAAGCTTCACGTCTCCAAAACCATCCTTCTCAATCCACATGCCCTTGTTTTCTTCAAAAAAAATTCCTCGAATATATCAACCACTTGGAAGGAAGACAAGTGTTAGTGATAGATTAAATTGGAAAATTAAATACATTTGGTGCTACAAAGAATTCTTTTTATTCCAAATTTCACCAATATACAATTTATATGTTGTGGTGAATGCAACATGCCAGCTTGCACAGACAATAAACAAACATATTAAATTGTACATTGGGAATTTAATTTCCAATTTAACCTATCGCTAACACTAGTAGTATATATCAACAATTATATCTGCCATTCTGCCATTCTGCAGGAACTGTGAAGCACTGAACATTCATTTTGGATATATAAAAAACTCATCTCTCCTAAGATATGAAAGAGGCCATAACTTACAATAATTAATAAGCACATAGAAGACATAACAAGAAGTATACCACGTACCACTATCAGACTTCTGTTTATATCTTGTGTATTTCAATGAACACCTAAATGACATCGGTATCGTAACCATTGTTCAATGATATTGTAAACTGAACCATTACTTGTACAGACGACTGAAAAAATATAGATCATTGCAAGAACAAAGGTTAACAAGTCAACAAAATCCTTGCCGATCACCTTGATTGACCAAAAAATAGTAGCTACTCTGCCAACAAAACACACCTAGGTATATACATACAAAAACGAATAAAACTGTACACAAAAACATACATAGAAACATACATAACATGAAAATAAGGTAGAATAGGATGTCAGTGCACAAAAGAGAATCAGTTGGACAGAGACATGAGAGTCCTATGTGAAAAGGTAGAAATGTTTTGCAAACAACTTATTAAAAAAAAAACATTTGCATTCTCTAATCAGAAAGACACTCTCAAAGTTGAGAATAGTATTTGGGTTGCAGGTTTCATAACACATACTATTTTCCAACATGCAAGTATGTATAGAAAACATTCTTCTAATGAAAACCTTAAAGTTTGTAGACAGTAACAATGTACTAAAGTTCATTCACCTTCACAATTTATAGCAACTCTTACTTACAGAAAAAAAATTGAAATTCAATTTTGTCATATCATTTAAAAATAAATGCACAATATAATTTGCAAGTTGGAAAACACAATGTGGTTTTCCATTTATTTCATTCTCTACATTCAAAGTTACGTGGTTGAGAGCATGAACAGAAATGTATTGAAAAGCTTTTGTTAATTAGGCAATAGGAATGCAATGAAAGGCAATGTTTTATAAATGCCCACTGTTTTCCAAGAACCATTAAAACTCAGAATGATTGCATGTTGGAAAACACCATGGGAGGTGAGTGCATGATTTATGAAATCTCCAACCCACACAATGTTGTAAAACCCTCTATGGACACAACTAATCTCCTAACAAAACACACCTATGTACATACAAAAATGCATGAAAACATACATAACTACATGGTACCATACATAACATGAAGAGACGACATAGTACGGGGCCTACTAGACAGATGATAGAAGTGACGAAACCGACAAACAGAAGGAAACATCACAACAAGGAAAGCGAGGTGGTGTCCCATCGCATCGAATTACATCGGCATTTTTTTGCCTTGTGTGAGAAGCTATCCATTCACTATGCATGGGAAGGGCATTGATGTGATTAAGACATGCATTTTAGATTGTAACAAGTATTGTTCTTGGAAAACACTTTGTGTTCTGGGTTTTCTCCTTCTGCAAGTTTAAAGCAAATCATTGAAGAGCAAGGGGGTGTTGCAGGTAGGGGAGATGACCAAGCGACTTGAGGTGAGGGGTTTCTAAAAAACTATATGTACATAGGTGCGTCAGCTTGGATTTCCCATCTTACCAATTGGGCTGTTACGTCTAGGGGGTTTTAGAACATTGTGTGGGTTGCAAATTTCTTAAAACTCATTATTTTCCAATCCCATTACATTCTTACTATCTAATTCACAAAAGGCTCTCAAGAAAATCACAAAACATAGCAAATTGAGGTGAGGGCTAGTAACCAATTGGGTCGTTACTTGTAAAGGGTTTTAAAACATTATGTGGGTTGTAGATTTTGAAAAACCAGTGTTTTCCAACCTGGAATTTTACATAACAGTATGAATGCAATTTAGACAGTACAAACAATTGGAGTATGAGTTGTCATTTTCAAAACTTTTTTTCTGGCACAAGAATTCGAGGTAGAATGATGTGTTTTTTAGTTTGGAGAAAGAAAGGGAAAACACTTTGTGTTTCATGTCTGCACATTCAAAGGTGATGGTTGGAGTGCACATGTAGGAGTTGGAGGAAAAAACCAATGTTTTGAAACCTGGAATTTAACAAAATGGTATAAATGTAATGAAAGGCACCTTATAACAAGACTTATGTAGAATAAAATTTGCATTTCTATTTCTTAATATGATCTAAATATACATGCACAATATGATTGCAGGTTGGAAAACACAGTGGGAGGTGAGCTGGCAACATGATTTATGAAACCTCCAACAGTCAAAATGTTGTAAAACCCTCTACGCACTGAAGCCAAATACCTTACTGGCTGTCTAGAAAATAGTGCCTATCACCACACTCCTATAGTCTAAATAACACAGCTTTTCAATACATACATATTTTTTTCAAAAATTCTAGGATGCAAAACAATGTGTTTCACAAAACCTGCAACCCACCTAATGTTTCAAAACCATTTAGACAACACTATGGGGGTACAATATCATGTTACATACATAGGTGCTTTTTTTCTATGAGTTAGCTTCTCCCGTTCCCTCTAATACTGGTTATTATATGAATCAGCCTCTAATACCGGTATAGTATACCATTAGGGGAGAAGCTAACTCCTACACAAAAAACAACAATATACTATACCAGCATTAAAGGAAAATTCATATAATATACTAGTATTAGAGGGAAAAACTGATAGGAGACAGTGTGTTTTCCAACACTACAACTCCATTTCTATGCCCACATTGGTTTGGCTGCCTGTAACTCCATTTCAATGCTCGCGCATCCCTCCCCAACAAACTGCAAAATGAAATGAAGAAAATTGCAAAGCAAAACAAAAGAAATGTGAAAAATGTTTAGGGTTTTTGACTTTCCTGCCAGGGCCGCACGTCCTTTTTTGGCATTCGACAAGTGACGACACGGGGCTATCGATCCATCAAGTCTTTCTATCCAAAACATGACTGAAACTAGCTGACTAGCTATGCATCAACACTTGGAGGAATAATAAAACACCTAAAATCCCTATGCAATAGCACTTATTGACTCAAAGATAACCTATGCTAACCTACACTAGCCAATAACATGACTTTCTCAAACAAAACCATTAACTGGTTATCTAAAATAGCTTCCTTTTCTCATTATTTTGCAATGCTTTACATGTTCATGAATAGCCAAGGGAATATGGAGATTCAACAAATGCTTAACCAATGGCTACAATATCTCTTGAAGTATAAAAGCAAGCCCACTTGCCTCTTCATTTTGTCCATGTATACTGATATCTTGGAGTGAATAAGTAAGTTAGGTGTATTTTTCTCCAGTTACAACTTCATGCTTGGGTGCAAGCATGCCTTGTGGCTCTTTAGTTGCCTCCATTATAGCTAAATGTCTAATTGGATAACCTCTTAAAAAGTTAAACCTTGAGGTATCCTTGTTGGTTTCTCACTTATGGTCTGCTTATACCTCACCATCTTGCTAATTTTTGACAACCACCTTTTATGATTGATTTGGTGGAGACATGAGGATTTCTGCACTATACTCCTGTTGTTCACGATTTACCTCTTCCATAGGTGTTGGCTTGGCATCTAGATTTGAACAAAATGTTTCCAAATCATCCCAAAAAATGTCTTCTTCAAACTTTTCTTTACTTTTATATATAGGAAGACTGATTTTAACCTCATTACAGCTCTAGCCAACAAACTTGAGTGTATCAACTTCCCTATCTTGCAAAATAAGGTTACATTCATTTGCATCTTCATGACCCATCATCTTTTCATGCTTCTTTCCATCTTCTATTTGCTCAAAAACTTGTGATTACATTGAAACTTGCATACTCTCTTCATCCTCATTAAGAAAGCAAGGAAGTTTATCAAATAAGAAATTCAAATTTTCATTTTCATCACCTCTTTCAATCTTTGTACCTTGTTGTCCCAAAAAACCATCTCTTCAATTTGTTGTTCTAACTGATCATGCTCACCAACCTCTTGCTTCAAATCTGATTTTTCTTCCTCCACCTCATGTGCAAGCATACCAACAACAAAAGATTCTTCTTGTCCTTCCCAAAAAACCTCATTTCTTGCTCACTAAACCAATTATCTTGGTAAACAATGGGACCATCTTTACAAAGACGAATGGTGATAGGATAAGAGGGCTGATTATAAAGGTCTTATTGGGTTTCTTGAGGAACCATACATTTTGGATAAGGCTAATCTTGAGGGATATTAGGCTCTTGCAAAGGATGTGGGTCTCTAAAGCTTGGAATTTCAAACTTACGAGATTGAATCAAAGACTTAGAAGGCATACCTTGCTTGAAACTTGGGATTTCATATTTGGGAAGCTCTTCCTTCATATGTTGATTAAGGATGCAAGTAGTTGATTGGTATTCTAATCTTTGCACTTGAGCAAGAAAAAGATTTGAACATTGGCTCTTGTTTAGCACCAACCACTCTTGCAAGAGACCCTTCATACTTCTCCCTTTGGTAATTCAACTATTGTTGATGTTGGTAGGCTTGATAAGCCAAATCTTCCCACTACAAATCAAATTCTTGTTGTCTCTTGATATCATCCAATTGCTTATTGAAGCCTATCAATATGCTCTTGATATCACTAATCCCCATATTGTTAGTATGTTGGGGCTAGCTAGGAAAGCAACCATGTTAGTTTGGCATAGAAATGACTTCTTGGGGCTGATTAAAAGGATATGAAGGCTGATTATGAGAATGAGCAGGGGTGGGTTGATAACCTATTGTTAATGGGTCATTTGGGACAAAACCAACATCATATTCTACTTGGTATGGCTGATAAGAAGTGGTATTAGCAATTTTTTCATGAAATGGAGGGTGATGAAATATATCTTCATTAAATGAAGACATAATGTTGCATTAAAAACTATTGGAAATTCACATAAATGATTAAAAATCATAATTATTAATACTGATTTTTGCAAGAATTTAAGCACATACTAGCACTTGGTCTTTCAAAAACCACTAGAATATATTTGGAGTCACCAAATGTGTAGATATTTTGTCTCAAAAGGCATAAATAATTGATATAAACACCAAATATCAGTAATGATAGGATAGGACTAAATTTGAACTATGATAGCTCAAATGGTTGCACTAGGCGTGCCAAAAACTGCTATCACAAAATAATGCACGCTTGCTAAGTTGCATAAATTAGCTTACTAGTGAAACATTGGATCTCTTCTATATTTTGTGGATCACCTATGATGGAAGAGAACCTCCAGAGAGGGTTGGTTCCCTTGGTGTTCACCTATCCTAACTTAAACTATTGCTTTTGTTGATGGAAAAGGATAGAAGGATGACATGAATTGAAATCTACTTATGTGGGTGATGCAACAAAATGGTTGTAACTTGCACTACTATTTAGCACACATTTTCTCAAATTTCTAGCTAATATTCACTCAACCCAGCTATTTAACATGCTCATGAATAAGTATATCATAAGAAAGTTGAAATGTTTACAATTTTTAGAAGGAAACTAGGTGTTTTTTTCACAAATAAAGAATGTAAACCTTAGTAACATAACTTAAAAGACCTACATGAAACATGTTCTTTTTCCTAATGGTGTTGGAATGAGACAATATATTGGAGGATTTGCGCATAAAAACCACATAAATATATATCGAGACTCATATACACACAATAAAATAGCTATTGAGAAGGCGATATCACTGAATTTTATTGAAAAAGGTATTCTTACAGTTGTATACAAGTCTAAAAATGAGCTTCATTTGTTGCTCCTGTTAGAAAGAACTTTGAAAAAAGTTACAATACAATAGCTGAGAATAGCTATAACTCAATTTCTAAGTTACATTACATCATATGACCTAAAAGAACCTTTTACAAGTTACAATGCTTTACTAAAAAGAGTAAGAACTAAAGTGAAATGAAGGTAGGCATGCCTTTTAAGCATAGTGACTTTCCTAATTCTTAGTAACTAGTTACAATGGATACATGACATGTGTTACAACTATTCTTCCTATTTGAAAAAGTCAAACTTTCCTTTTGGGCACCTAGCTAAGTGACTCCTTGTTCTTATCCTTCAAAGACTCCAAGGTGGCATAGAAGATAGGAAAAACTATTTGTTTTGACTCTTTTACATGAACATGCTCCTTAGAAGATTCCTAAATACTCTCCACTTGCTATCCAAGTCAACAAACTGCCCTATATCTTCTCAATTGTTGTTCACTTGACAAATTGTCTTAACTATCCCCATAATCCCTTCATAGATGCTCTTACTTTGTCAAACTTCCAACTCCAACCTCTTTTGCATAATGATAGGGCATGTTTTCTCAATGATCTTGAACGAAGATAGGTTTATTTTAGAGGCATGTGAATAAGAGTTTGACTTAGTCTAGGACTTCAAATATGCATTAGAAATCATCCTCAAACTTGGTATTGTCTTCTACAATGTGTCTTTCCTCCATTATGTGTGTTGACAATCATTATATGCAATGTACATGACTACCCTCCATGATTCTCAACATCCTTTATTTGTATAGATTTTTAGTGATATCTGACAATATACACCTTATGACCATAAAAAATGACCTTCATGACCACCTTGAATAAGCTTATTGCTCATTATTCTTTCCTACTCATTGTCATTTTTTACATTGATATCTCTATCTTTCTCACATGGCAGATTAATCCTTTGAATCTTCTCTACAAGGTTACTATCATACAGTCCTTCATTTCATCATGTTGACTATGTTGATTTCATGCCATATAATAATAACAATAAATATATAATAATAATATTATATATATTAATAATAACATAATAATAAAAATATAATACTAATATTAAAATAATATAAAAAATATATTTTAGTAATTAAAATACTATAATTATAGATTTAATAATAATAAAATAATAAGAATAATGTAATATAAAAAAGTATTAAATTACATACATGAATAATATAACTATATTAAAATAATAATATTAATATAGTATTTCTAATATTGATAATATAATAATATACACAATTTAAATATATTAAGAATAATGATATAATTTAATAATATTTTACTAAGATTAATAATAAATTATTGTTTATATATTAACTATTATGTTGCAACTATAAACTAGCATATATAAATTTTAAATCTAATCTATACTAGCATATCTATCCTATTACATAGTCCATATAGAAAATATCGAGAGATATCAATTGTAGAATCCAAAAATAAATCAATAATATTTATATTTAATAATATGCATCATATTTCATAAAATATGTAATAATAAATATAAATTGAATATATATTTCAATAAATATAATATATATTTTGAAAATAAATATAGAAAAATATTTCACTTCTAATATATTTAACATTTAAATCATTTTTAATAATATATTTTAGATTTAAATAATAAATATAGATACATATTAAACTTATAATATATTTAATTAGTAATATCTGTAAGAAATGAGATTATATTTATATTTAATAACATATAGTGTATATAAAATACCAAGGAAAAATATATGAATAAAGAAAATTTAAAAACTTTAGGTAAATTAATTGGGTGAAAGCTAAAAATATTGTATTCCAAGTCATGTTTAAAAATAAAATTGTTGGACTTACGTAAAAATATAGTCAATCTGGTCTATCTATTGTAGAAGTTCAATTTTCAAGCTAGCACTATTGTTTTCAAAATTGAAGAGAATCTAATGTACCATTTCATATATTGGTGATTATTATGTAATATCTTGTGTTATTGGAATATAATTTTATGTGTTTGCATTGCCAAGGCTGTTGTTGCTCAGGTGCAAGCATTTTGATAACTATATGTCATAAATAGATCTTCCTTGACATCACCCTAATCTCATTAAAAGATGTAGTTTTTACTTTGTTGTATACAAAATATTAAAAACTCAAACTCAAGCATCAAGTACATAAGATAATGCCTCTAACAATCTAGATGTTTTCTTAATGGATTAATAGATATTTCTAATTAAATGACCCCAAAGATTACCCAAGATAGTAAATACAACAATAAATGATTATCAAAATGACAATAATTAAAATCTGTCTGCCATCTATTACAATCATTAACTTTGGAATATGTCATGTTTAAAAAACTCAACTAAGAGTTACCAGGGTAGGAAGATTACGTTTTGATTCATACAGAGGCAGAACAGTGCGATCAACCAAAATTTTCATAAATGAGAAACAATTTTCTCTACAACTTTATGTACACTTTTGGGCTCTCCTTGTATCTCAACCACTTTTTCCTTTGGTAAGGCACAAAGAGGAACATCCTTTGTACCATTTGTAAATCATCTGTATCAAATCTCTTTCAATGAAATTGATACACACAAATGCTTTGCTCATATGATTTTAAGCATGACAGAATAACATATATTTTACAAGACTTTTGGAATAACCTCCTAGTTAGACACCTTTCAAAGGAATTAATTTATGGAAAAATTATCAGTATGAACATCTAAACAAACATATTGAACATACTCAAATAGAGCTCCATCACAATGAATATAATCTATCTTGGGTAAGTCTTGTTTCTGGGTAAGTCTTGTTTCTTCGAGTGTCCATATTAGCATATCCAAATCATTGACAACACCCTTAACTGTGGTCCCTAGCATCACAAAAAAAATCCACCTAGGAAATCAAACATATTCAACTTTTGAAGTATGCTTTTTGATAACTAAGAAACCAAAAATTTAAAACACATTGAAACAGTCACAAAAATTTAAACATGACAAAACACAACATTAAGTTGCAGATCAATTTCTTGCAAACCTACCTTCTACAGTTATAAGTGAACACATAGACCTCCTCTTAATATAAAACATAATGTAACTTGTAACCAATATTAACATTGACTATTGCAGGCTTCCCTTGTTTTAGAGTAGCTTCCATTTGAAATCTGCACAATAATAACAACAATAATGATATAATAATAACAATAATGATATATATATACTACAAGGGTGTCTCCGCGACTCAACCCAACAGCTCAACAACCCTTACCTTGGGTACTTGAGGTGAGCTAGGGCAAGACAAGTCCCTTGCGGGTGAGATCCCCCACCCACAAGAAGTCCCACCTCTTAAAGCCGAGAGCGGAGTCAAACCCGAGACCAATGGGGAGCAAACCCACTACCCAAGCCAACTCTACTACTAATATTATATTAATAATAACAAGATAATAAAAATATAATACTAATATTAAAATAATATAAAAATAAATAAATTAGTAATTAAAATACTATAATTATAGATTTAATAATAATAAAATAATAAGAATAATTTAATATAAAAAATATTAAATTACATATATGAATAATATAATTATTTTAAAATAATAATATTAATACAATATTTCTAATATTGATAATATAATAATATACATAATTTAAATATATTAAGAGTAATAATATAATAATAATATTTTACTAATATTAATAATAAATTATTGTTTATATAGTAACTGGTATGTTGCAACTATAAACTAACATACATATTTTAAATATAATCTATATAAAATATACTAGATATATCATCGTGTATATATATATATATATATATATAAATTAAAATATTAGCATTAAAAAAATATACGCCTCTTAAGATATAAAAATAGACATAACCGTAGTCGTGGTGGAAGAATTAGGGCCTTCCACTTGAAATGAATAATGCTGGCTGTAGTAGGTACTATATTCAATTGAGTCATCATTTCAAGCCGACTTTCTTGAATGCGCACGGGAGATATTTTCAAGATAAGATTGAAAATAAGCAAATGACAAATATATACGTTTGTTTGGTGAAGCTACGGACACATAGCAACAGAAACCTCAAATTTTCAGTGAAAATTTGACGTTAGACCCGCCCATCAGATTTCGTCAACCAAAACATGTCGGAGGCCTCCGGGACTCTTCCTCACACCAACCATATTCTATATTTGCCTCGACTTTGACTGCTGACGCCGCCTACATTTTCTCCCTTCCACTCCCGATTCCCATAAATAGCACGCCACAACAATCAATGTATTCACTGCAAAACTCTGAATCTTTCCCGGGAGATTGCAGTCTAGCAAAGAGTCATTCCCAAACATTTCTTCATCGACCTTGCTTTTTGCAGTTTGAGTTAGAGCGCGGGAAGCGAGATGTCTGAGGGCAATGGTACCGGTGTGAGCGCGAGGGAGATATGCCGCCCGCCGACTCTGCCTCTGCCGGTGGGCGGGGTGAATCCCATCCACGTGGAAGGGGTGGGACACGTAAGCAATCCGCCTCACTGGAAGAGGGCAGCGCAGGCCATGGAATGCAGCCACGTGGATGAAGTGAGAAGGATGATTCGACAATTTTACCAAGCGCCCAAGGTGGTGCTACGAGGCACCACCCTAACCGTGGGTCAGGTGACGGCCGTGACTCGGAGAGGGGAAGTGAAGGTGGAGTTGGACGAGGCCAGCGCGAAAGCAAGAGTGGAGGAGAGTGCGAGATGGGTGGCGAACAACATAGCGAAAGGAACGGACACATACGGGGTGACAACAGGGTTCGGAGCCACCTCTCACCGCCGGACGAACAAGGCGGTGGATCTGCAGCGCGAGCTCATCCGATTTTTGAATGCGGGCGTGTTGGGGAAGGAGGAGGGGCTGCAGCTGCCGTGCGAGTACACCAAGGCTGCCATGCTCGTCCGAGCTAACACCTTAATGCAGGGCTACTCCGGCATCCGCTGGGAAGTACTGGAGGGCCTGCGGAAGCTCGTGGACTGTAACATTACTCCCAAAGTGCCTCTCAGAGGAACAATCACGGCCTCCGGAGATCTCGTGCCTCTCTCCTACATTGCCGGGCTGCTGACGGGGCGCCCGAATTCCAGAGCAGTGACGGGTGAGGGCGAGGAAGTGGACGCCTTGGAAGCGCTCAAGAGAGCGGGCATTACTGGAGGACCCTTCCAGTTGCAGCCCAAGGAGGGCCTGGCACTCGTCAACGGCACTGCGGTCGGCTCGGCAGTGGCGGCCTCCGTCTGCTTCGACGCCAACGTGCTGGCCGTCCTGGCGGAGATTCTGTCAGCCCTCTTCTGCGAGGTTATGCAGGGCAAGCCCGAGTTCACAGACCCTCTGACGCATGAGTTGAAGCACCACCCGGGTCAGATTGAGGCAGCGGCGGTGATGGAATATCTTCTGGACGGCAGCGACTACGTCAAGGAGGCGAGGCGGGTGCAGGAGACGGATCCGCTCAGCAAGCCCAAGCAAGACCGTTACGCTCTACGGACGTCCCCGCAGTGGCTGGGCCCGCAGATCGAAGTCATTCGCATGGCCACACACTCCATCGAGCGGGAGATCAACTCCGTCAACGACAACCCCTTGATCGACGTGGCGCGTGACATGGCCCTCCACGGCGGCAACTTCCAGGGCACGCCTATTGGAGTGTCCATGGACAACACCAGAATTGCCTTGGCGGCCGTCGGGAAGCTCATGTTTGCGCAGTTCTCTGAGCTGGTGTGCGACTACTACAACAACGGCCTGCCTTCCAATCTGAGCGGAGGGCCCAATCCAAGCCTGGACTACGGCTTCAAGGGTGCCGAGATCGCCATGGCCTCCTACACTTCGGAGCTGCAGTATCTGGCCTCTCCCGTCACCACTCACGTGCAGAGCGCCGAGCAACACAACCAGGACGTAAACTCCCTGGGCCTCATTTCCGCCAGGAAGACGGCAGAGGCCGTCCAAATACTGAAGCTCATGTCTGCCACTTATCTGGTGGCGCTCTGCCAGGCCGTCGACCTCCGCCACTTGGAGGAGAACATGCGAGCCGTCGTGAAGCACGTGGTGTTAGAGACGGCCAGGAAAACCCTCACCACCGGGGAAGATGGAGCCCTGCTTCCCACGCGCTTCTGCGAGAAGGAGCTCTTGCAGGTGGTCGACCATCAGCCGCCCTTCTCTTACATCGATGATCCCTCCAACCCTTCCTACGCACTCATGCTTCAGCTACGGGAAGTTCTCGTCGACAGCGCCCTCCAGTGCCCGGTCGAGGAGGACGACCGCCAGCTCGGAACGCCACTGCTCTTCCGCAGGATTCCCATCTTCCAAAAGGAGTTGAAAGCTCGGCTAGACAAAGAGGTCCCCGCAGCCCGGGACAGATTCGACGCAGGAGACTTTCCAATCCCCAACAGAATAAAGAAATGCAGAACTTACCCCATCTATAAATTCGTCAGATCCCAACTGGGAACGGAGCTGCTGAGCGGGGCCAAGACGAGGAGCCCCGGAGAAGACATCGAGAAGGTGTACCGCGGAATTTGCGAGCCGGAGAATCTGTTCGGCGAGGTAGTGGTGAAATGCTTGGACATGTGGCGCGGCTCTGCAGGGCCATTCACTCCCCGCCCACAGCATCCTCCCCTCTCTCCTGCGCCCTTCAATGCATCGTATTGGTCCTGGTTTGACACCGCCAAATCGCCCTCCGCCACAAGCGGCAGAGGATTCTGGAACACGGCCAACGCCACCCTCTGAGTTCCTCTTTCCTCTCAGCCCTTACACTTACTGTGTGTACCATAGTAAACCCAGTTTTTATCCTCTGACGGATGCATCATTCCGCGAACCGTTCCAATTCTTCCCTCTTCCACAATAAATTATTCAATGTAACAATACAGTTATATTTTTTTTCGTTTCTTTAATAAATGCAAGTTTACAATATCCATTTGGATAAATGCTAGTTTACGCCGGTCTTAAAACTTGAAACCTCTCTCAAACTTGCTCGCTGCAGTCTGTCAGCGCCAGGGTCAGGGATGTCTGAATTCGAAAAGCGACCACAAAAAATTACATTGCCGCGGAGATAAGCAAACAGTTTTAACTGTACAGCGTGGACACACACCTGCCCACACCCCACACCAAAAGCCCGTGCACAGACAAACTATACGTTATTATAAGCGACCGTCCACCATTGTCCTAATTAAATCGATCTATCCTTTCACAGGCCGTTATTGCTGCAATGCCATTTCTTTTCAATTTGAAATTTCTTTTTTTGAGTCTTGAAACAGAGAAGACAAAGAAATTCTATGAGCATTCAGACATTCAGTTTTTTAGTTTCTTACAGTTTGGCTTCACATTCTTATATTTTCAGGATTTGGGATTCTTCTTTCCAGTTTATAGTAGGTGGAGCGAGTTGTGGTTAGACTCGAAAGGGATTAGAAATAAATATAACTAGCACTTGCACCAATGAGGTGCAATACTTACGCCGATAGGTTGTTCCTCCACATTATCCCTGGAGAAGAAACAGAACCGAAAAAAAGGGGTTTGCATTCAGTAGAAGAAATTTTGAATCAACTTTACAAGGACAATTTGATTAGTGAAATGGAAAACCCTTAAATTAGTAGAGAGAGAATGTAAGCCTCTAAAGGTTACAAACCTACTTTCAAATATTCTTGCAAGACATTCAACTTTTTCCTTCTCTACATTTGTTCAAATTCTCTTTTGTCTTTCTCCCTATCCCTATCCTTATATCTTGATTTATCCCTGTCCTTCTCTCACTCCTCCTTATCTCTATCTTTCTCCTTTTCACTTTCTTTTTCCCTTTCTCTATCCTTTCCCTTATCTCTCAACTTATCCTTGTCTTTATATCTCACCTCCTTATCCCTATCTTTCTACTTTTCTCTTTCCTTATCTCTTGATTTATCCCCGTCCTTCTCTCACTCCTTCTTATCTCTATCTTTCTCCTTTTCACTTTCTTTTTCCCTTTCTCTATCCTTTCCCTTATCTCTTAGCTTATCCTTGTCTTTATCTCTCACCTCCTTATCCCTGTCTTTCTACTTTTCTTTATCCTTTTCCCTTTCTCTATCCATGTCCTTGTATTTGTGTTTATCCTTATCCTTCTCTCTCCCTTCCTTATCTCTATCTTTCTCCTTCTCCCTTTCTCGATCATTCTCTTTGTCCCTCTCCTTTCTATCCCTTGGAATTTGTAGATCTCTATCAACTTCAATATTTTTGTTTCTCTCCTTTGTTCTCTCTTGTTTTCCTACCCTAACTGTATCCCTAATTAATTCCTAATTGAATGTTAACCCTTACCATAATTGTAACCCTAACCCTAGTCCTAATTGAATTCTAACCCCAATCCTAAGCCTTACCCAAACTTTATCCTAGATCCCTTACCCTAATTGAACATCAATTGAACCCTAACCACCCTAATTGAATCTTAGTCCTAATTAAATCCTAACCCTCACACTAATTAATCATCTAAAACTGACCCTAACCCTTACACAAACCCTAACACTAATCTTGATTTGTAACTCCTAACTCTAACCCTAATATAAATCTAACCCTAGCTCTAATGCTAATTGAATGCAAACCCTTTAACCCTAGGATTTATATTAAAACCCTAACCCTAACCCTATTAAAATTCAACCTTAATTAAGCTTGAACCCTAACTCTAAGCCTAACATATTGAATCTTAACCCTAATTGAACCCTAAGGTCCCAATGCTAAACCCAAGCTTTATTTTAGAACCCTAACCCTAACTAAACCTTGACCTAACTTTAATCCTACTTATAACCCTAATTGGCCTCTAACTGAATCCTAATTGAAGCTTAATCCTAACTGATCCCTAACCCTAACCCTATCCCTAATTCAATCCTAATCCTAATTAATCCTTAACCCTAAACCCAATTGTCATCTTAATCTATCTTTAATCACCTAAACCCTCCAAGCTTTATCTTAGAATTTTTATTGAACCCTAACCTAATTTAATCCTAATCATATCCATTTATCTCTCTCTCTCTCTCTATATATATATATCCATCTCTCTCTAATATACACATATATCCTAATTTAATACATTTGTACCTCTCTCTATATATATCTCCCTCTCTCTACCTCTCTATATAACTTCCTAAATCTTTCTATCCCTCCATAGATCTCCCTCTCTTTGTCTCCCCCTCTTTATATCTCTATTTCTCTCTCCCTCCCTCTCCATATCCATCATCTCTATCTCTATCTTCCTTTCTACCTCTCCCTATCTCTATCTCCTTACTCCTCTCAATATCTCTCCCTCACTCTCACACACACTCCCTATTTCTCCCTCCCTATATTTATCTCTATATATATATCAACTAATATTTTCAAAGTCTTGGCTTTGCAACATTGCCAAGCAGAACACTTGGAAGAGGGGAGGGGGCGGGAGTTTATGATTCAAAATAAAAATTTGAAATTGAGATGAATTTCTTGTTGTTCTATTGGTTGCATTATTATAGCCGCTTATCTTGCAAACTTTTGATGGGCAATAGGAAGAATCTTTAGCACAATCAATATTCAGTTAGGCATGTGATTATTTTATCCCCAAAAATATTTTTTATTTAAAAGTTTACATTTTAACTTTATAAAAGATAAATATTTATTCTACACACTTTTTATTTTTTACTTATTAAGAAGTTTAATTAATAATTAATTTAAAAGATCTTAAATACAATAATAATTATCTTAAAAATTGGGGCAATTTACCTATCTTGATTGGTTAAAAAACCCTGGTCACAAAGTCACGAGGTCCGAAGGTGTCACGTCAGCATCATCAGTTGCGTGAATTTTTTTTATCAAACACACTATAGTTTATTTCTGGGACGACTACCCAATTCCCATTTGTGAGTCTAAAAAACTAATTCTAATTAGAATAATATTTAACTCAAGACAAATAGTAGTAATAATTTAACTGCACGTCATCCCTATAATAAGAATGAGTAACATTGTATGTCACGCAGTTTGAATTATTTGTGGTTGGCAACCTGGAGACGAAAGCAGAGATCTTGAAAAATGCACTTTGCATTGGTAGTTACAAAAATTCATTCAACCACTTTAAAAGTGTATCAAGAATTAAAGGATCACTGTACAAATTGACAATACGGCCAAGGCACAACTTAATTGTGGCAACCTGTTCCAACGCTCTCATTTTTCCCAGGCGGGAAGGATGTTGGTAAAGGTTGTTAAGTCAGGTATTTCACCTGTCAATTGCATTTGCGTGAAGGTGTCTAGAGCCCATTCAAAAAATCCATTTTGTGCAGAGCCTGCAATCATTGCACACCCCACGACAACATTTCTTTGAAGCATTCTGTCAAAGAGTTTGTGTGCCTTGTCTTTGCCTCCGCATTTGTCAAAGTTTGCACGCCTTGTCCTTGCCTCCGCATTTTTCAAGCATTTCTTTGAGGCATTCTGTCAAACAGTTCACAGTCCAACCTAATCCAGTCTTAGATGGATATTGGACCTACATTTGTTTATCGATGGCCTTGGTTCTATTCAAGGAGCAGCACACTTGCATACAGATCAAAATCTATTATTCAATTAGATTGATCGTTAGCACGATTAGTTGGTGCTGACTGTTTGGTAACATATAATTTAGGTTTAAATTCTAGACTAGAATTTTGTTGATTTTGTAGTTACAGCTTTTTTTATCATCTAGCTAACAGTCGAGGATTACAGAGAGACTCGCCTAATTATTTGAGATACTTGACTAATTCTTCAAACTGATGCAAATATTCCTTCCCTCGCGTCATATAATATATATTTAAACGAAGATTTTAAAATAAATAAAATGCAACCAGTAAATAAATTGAAATTGACGCCCTGCCACAAAATTTCTGCAGGAAAAGGCACAAACAGGGAATATAAAAACAAGAATACCTTAGAATCCAAAGCCGGATTGAGCTGCTCGGAGAATAGAAAATCGAAAAAATTGTGTGGAATTGAGGGTGTGACGGTGGAAAACGCCCAAACAAGTGCGAATGATAGTCTCCGCGTCTTTCTCCGTGGCGTCGGTCTGCCCCTGAACCTCCACTAGAAATCGGTGCAGATTTTTGATGCTCATCTGCCCGTTCTCGGAGTACGCAGCAAACAGACTCGATTTCCTCCAAGGTTTGGCCGCCCTCTGATTTGAACTTGCGAGTGAAGCACAGGCACATCTTGTATCTGCTCGTCATGGTCGCAGGTTCAAATCCTTTCTCCTCCTCTCTGTGGTACGTGAATGGGACATTTTTCAACTATGATGTTGACAGCCAGGGTCCAAATTCGAAGTATAGCTTCCCAAAAAGCTGCCAGCTATTTCTATTTCATATGCAAAAGTAAGACACGTCCTACTCTGTAACCCGAGGAGGAGTTTGTTTGGCTCAATTGATTAAGGCCTATCGTGTTCAACTGCAGTCCCAAATGTCGATATTGCATCGCCTATAAACATTCAAAAAACGTGTTGTGCAGTCCGATGACCCAAAAGATAACGTTCAATGCAAATATCGAAGGCAAGACGAATGATACATTCGACTATTATTGGCATGTAGTACGTTAAAACGACGCGATGCATTGGCCACCGGAATAGTTTGTGGGGTCCTACTGATAGGAAATGTCGATGGGGTTCCCCACATATAATAGCCTATCGGCTAATAATTAAAAAAAAAATCAATTCTAAAAATATAAGTATGATTTTTAAATTAGTCTTTTTGGGCTGAAGGTGACTTGGGGGTTAGACAACCAAAAGTCACAAAAAGAAAAAGAACTAGAGTTATGGATTCTGGTATCTAGAGGTTCATCAGATCCTCAATTTTTTTTCCGTCCATTCATATTTATTATTTATCAAAAGGACTTTATTTAGATAATAAGTTTATGGTTCAGTAGTCTTTGAGATGGAAGGACCAAATTACCACTCCACCAACCTTGCAAATGCTAAGAAAGAAGACAGAGGAGGAAAATTACACAAGCCTCATCAAACTCATTCAAAACTATACATTTATATGATATCAACTCCCCACACAACAATTCACCTCTTCAACCTCATGGCAACAAAAAGTTTTAAATTTAAGTGAGCACTAATTTCTTGCAGGCCAGGAGCTAGCTTAGTTTGATTTTCCAAGACCAAATGAGGATGCTTGATGCAATTCTGTAATTTCTCCCCGTTATCCATCAATACATCAGTGGCATCATGCAGCAGGAAGGAGCTAGTGAAACATTCTTCATGTAGTACCCAACACCCTTATAGACTTGTCATTGGAGGAAAGTCTAGTCCTATGAAGGTTACAAATACCACAAAAAATGTTGTTAGTAACATCAGGGACCTCCATGTAAAATTTTGTGGTCCAAAAGGCCATCAAGATCGACCTCTCTACCCACTTCATGCCATGCCCTTGGTGGTGATGCTACTTCTGCTGCTGGATCAACAACCACAAAATTAACATAAAGAACTGGTACAGTTACTGGATCTACTGATGCTCTTACTTATGATGTCATTCGATGGCTACAGCTTCAACAATTATTTTCGAGTAAAGGGAGGAGAAAGCCAACTTGTTCAAAAGGCAAGGTAGTCTTTCCAAGCACTGGCCAATAAAGATGTGATGGCTGAGTGAGCTTAATAAAAAGGATGGAGAAAATTTTTCAATCTTGAGTTCACTGCTAGCTTGAAGATTACATTATTGCTACAGTGGTAAGCCAGAGAGAAATATTATAAAGCTGAAGATAGTAATCAACAGTAAAGGTGTTGATGAAAAGTAAAATTGGAATCCTGGTAGACAAGATGAAAAGAGTGCTCTTCTGTGAGGCTCAATCCTACAATAGACTCTGCTCGGTGAGGTCTGGTTCTCACCTAAAAGGATGAAATGCGTGAAGCCATTCAACTATTTTATCCAGAGATATGACATGAACATTTGGGTGTGTCCCTGTTCACATAGGTATGTATGGACCACAGTAGCAAAACACTGCAAAAGATCACGATAACATGCAAGTAATCACACTTTACAAGTCTGGTGATCTAATATGAATAGGATCACCGTTTTTTCCCATACTCGGGTACAAATCCTGAGGCACCAAAAAATCAGTAAAACTCGTGATTTAATCCCAAGTTTGCATGAAATTAAAAACAATGATTTTTTCTCTATTTTTATAAATTTTTCTGCATCTTTTAATTTCCCAATTATTTTTTGATGAATTGAAAAAGTCTTTTTATCTTTTGGCTTGCTGGGTCAATCCTAAAAAAGATTTAAATGCTAATCTTTTGGTTGGCCAAGTCAATCCCTAGAAATATTTTTGCTATCGTGGTATTGACTATAGAGTTTGTATTAGCCCATGCTTATTTGATGTTTCTTGATGAATGATAAACATGTCCTCATTCACCAACTGTATGTGAGCATTGTGAGGCTACTTCCCTCAACTATGTTAGCCAAATGGTTGACTATGGTTGACAAGGCTGTGTCCTGCTATGGAGATGTCATGAGATCATTCCTGCTACTGTTTGTGATTTTGGTGAACTAAGTGCATTTCCAAGGTAACGTACAAAGTTTATTCCCTTCCAGTCTTGGAACTATGTTGTAATAGGGGTGAGGGGGAAGGAGGGGTGGTGAGCAGGGAGATGTTACCAATTATTACACATGGTTCGTTGGGTTATAAAATATATAGTTTGGTTAAGAGTTAATCTTAGGTTATAAATTTATTATATAAAGTTTGTTAACTATAGGTTAGCTTGTTGGTTGTTGAAAGGATGTAACATCTATATGGAGAACATGAAATAGTAGAGGATTAAGCAGAATGAGATAAGATATCTTAGAAAATGTTGGGAAAAATAAAGTGTCTCAACCTTTGATTTTTCCATAGCTTTGATTTTTCTAAATATTGAATGTTGCTAATTTTCTCACTTTGTTTTGTGAGTTACAACTTGTAGTTTTGATTTGAATGAGGAGTCAAGTTGGAAAGTTGATTTTACAGGTGAAGTTGTACATAAATTATTTGTTTATTTTTGTGTTGAGTTTACATGGAATGTGAGTTTTCAAGGTGCAGTTATTTTGACAAGTGCAAATTTTGCAGTGTGGCATGTGGTGACAATTGGAAACTTACCATTATGTGAGTTACAACTTGTAGTTTTGATTTGAATGAGGAGTCAAGTTGGAAAGTTGATTTTACAGGTGAAGTTGTACATAAATTATTTGTTTATTTTTGTGTTGAGTTTACATGGAATGTGAGTTTTCAAGGTGCAGTTATTTTGACAAGTGCAAATTTTGCAGTGTGGCATGTGGTGACAATTGGAAACTTACCATTATGTGTCTGCAATGTTTTTGGCACTTTCTACGTTGCACGTTTAGCCTTTGGAAATTGTTAAATTATAAATGTCTAATTTATGCATTGTGTAATAGCCTCCATAGAAATAAACTTAATTAACGCATTTAAATTTAAGAAATTACACTGAACATCACACATATAAAGATGACAGGTGTCCAAGGCATAAGAAGAGGATAAAATAATTATATTAAATTAATAATTTAGAGTACATGTGCCATTTACAAGGCAATTCATATGGAATTATTTCCCTTACAAAAGACCTTAAGATCGATAGCAAGACATTGCATTAAATTGAAACTTAAGCCTTCCTGATAGGATCCTTTTGACCTTGATCTCCTTTGACCTCCTTCAAGGGCGAGAACATTGTTAGAGCATGTTTCCGCCCTACCACGAAGTGAAAAACTTCCCCAAAATTCTTCAGACCATCAAAGAATACCTGACCCAACATGAGAAAAACTAGCAATGTAATACTGAATAGGAGTAATGGAATATGTGTAGTAAGACATATCATAAATCAAATGAATTCATTTAAAATTTATTTTTTGTAAGTATGTAGTCTTTATTATAAGCTTCCAAAAAATTATAATTTTAATTAAATTAAATTTGATTATTATATTTATTTTTTATTTCTTGTGAATGTAGGTTTTTCACCAAAAATCAAGATTTCTATTCTACACATGTGGAAAAATAGAAGATTATCATATTTTTTTTGAAAAATATTAGTGCACCAGATATTGAAGTCCTTGATACAACAAAAAAAATTCGAATTTCGATACATACAAAAAAGGTTATGTGTTATACGGTTAGCCTATGTCTGAATTGTAATTGGTTTGACTTCGAAACTTGATTAAGGAAAAAATATTCAATGAAACACTATGAAACCAATTGGAAGCACTAGATATCATAATTACAAATCTAAATTTTTTTAAAAAAGAATTTTATCCTTCTTTTATCCTTCATGGAAAAAAGCCATGTGTTATACAATGAGCTGGGCCAATTCTTTAAAATGGTGTTTACTTAAAAAAATAGTTTTTTGAAGGAGATGGAAAAAGAAGTGCAATCTGATTCCAAAAAATTTTGAAAAATATATTTAGAATCTAGACAAAATGTCACAAATCACTGAAGCTCAGCCATCTCTGAATTCCCTCTACAGCTTTTAGTCAGCTATAGGTGTCTCCCAGCGAAGATTTAGTTAGAAAATTAGTTCTTGGTTTAGCTTTGGCCAAAATTGTAAACCAAGATTGTGGGGGGTAAGTGCACCAAGATGGTTCCCAAAAAGGGGGCTCAAGTGGCCACTTTTTTTCTAAAATCAGGAAATATTGACCTTGGACATGAAATTGAGGATAGTTACACTCAAAATTTTGAAATGGAACAAAAACAAGGA